>JBBYHH010448617.1:0-11442 GCA_038382905.1 Daphne laureola
AGATATAAAATGAGGTTTGAAATTATACATAATAATTCCAAACAATTCTATTTCACATATTTGAGCTCATTTAAGCTTATTCGTGCACCTTTACCAAAATATCAATACTTTGATAAAGGTTCCCTAATTGTTTCTTCTTCTGGCTTGAACTCACAACTACTATTAGTTCTTAGTGCACCAGAGAATTCCAACATCTACTTCCATAGTATCATGGATTACCCTGCATAATTAATGAAATTTATAGACCACGCCAGAGTTTGCCTGATGGTGGGTCCTCCGATGCTTAAGTTAGTATATTAAGAAAATAGAATATGTCAGACCTTGGGCAGAGTGAATAGTTACCCTGAATGAAGGAATGATGTAGGCTTATATAGTATTGTCTAATAGAGTGGAACATTTATAATACTTTGATAGAACATAGGCGGTTGGTGTCAGATGACAGGTGGAAAATGTATCTTAGAGGCGGGTCACCAGGTGATAACATGCTGAGGGCATGTTCTCAGTCCGTATACTTCTGTATCCGGGTAGTACAGTCTTGGAGGTTTTTAATGGGCCTCCTCTCATTTTTTGGTGACTTAGCATGGGCCTATTGGCCATCAGGTCCCCCTGAATGGTGATCTGGCGGACTGAAAGGACTCCAGGTCATTGGTCCTGGGTTAAGGGTCTCTTATGTTGGTTATACTGAGATTTGGGTTTGAGATTGCCCCTCTTTGATTCCCAGATGCATGCGCATCCGGCCATTTGAATTTTCGAGCCTTTGAGATTGCACCCCTTTGATTCCCGGATGTAGGTGCATCAATCTATTTGAATTTTGGGGCCTTTGAGATTGCTCCCCTTTGATTCCCAGATATATGCGCATCCGGCTATTTGAATTTTAGGGCCTTTGAGATTGCCCCCCTTTGATTCCCAGATGCATGCGCATCCGACCATTTGAATTCTAGGGCCTTTGAGATTGCCCCCTTTTGATTCTCGGTTGCAGTTTCATACAGCCATTTTAATTTTAGGGCTTTCAAGATTGCCCCTATTGATTCCCGGACGCAGGTGCATCCGACCATTTGACTTTTCGGGCCTTTAAAATTGTCCCCCTTTGATTCCTGGATGCTTTCCTCTGGGTAATGGCAGTTTTCTATGAATCTCGGAAGCTTTCCTCCGGGCAATGGTGGTTTTAAATGGTGTGAATCTCTGGGTACCTTTATTGATCAATGGTGTTGATTGATCTTCTAGCGACATTTCGTATTCCCAGACTCTCCTTAAATACTTGAGAAGTGGATTGGAATTTTCACTTCTCATTCTTGCTTCTTATTCTCGGTTGTGTTGGTCTTTCTTGTGATTTTTAAGGTCTCAAATAACAAATCATCCTACGCTCCATCAGGCAGCGAGTTTTTTCAAGGGACGGCAACGGTGTGGTGGTAGAGTTATTGAAACCAGCTTACCAGAATTTGTACGGAGGTTAGCTGACGCTCCTGATCCTTCCAACGAACTTTCAGCGGAAATTGTCTTCTACCGCCGTCACAAAGCGGTGGTTGACCAGGCTTCTCAGAGTTTTATTTCATCCGGCCCATCAGCTCGAGTCAGCATCTTCAGGTCATTATCCGAGGTAAATAAATGGCTTATTTTCCTCATCCCTCTACCGCTCGTCCTTCTTTGGACAATTGCCTTCTATAGATAAAGGGTGTCGTGCCCGAGGGCTATTGGGCCGACGTCAAGCATTTTAAAAGTAAGGCCACTCCTAACTTGGTTTGGGAGTGGTAGTTTACCTATTTTTTACCCCGATCCATCCGTACTCGGGTTCCTACCAAAAATTGTAAAGTGTACGAACCTGGAGTTGGTTGGATGGTTGTCTTCAAGGCCCAGCTTGAGTGTGGGCTTTGCTTTCCGCCCCATCCTTTACTCTGTCCGTTGGCCAAAGCCCATGGGGTTGCAGTCAACCAATTCATCCAGAACACCTACAACCATATAAATGCTTTCCTTACCCTTTGTGATGTGTTCGGGGTGTCTTCTAGCCTTTCAAAGTTTCTCCAGTATTAAAAAATAATGACCAAGACTCGGAGCTGTTTCTACTACTTTAGGCCTCGGAGAACGTCCACTATAAAATACAACTTTTCTTGGAAATGTCAAACTAGCTGCAAAGGTTGGCATAAAGAATTATTCTTCCTGCAGCTCGATCCCTCCTGGAAACTTCAGACTGCCTAGAAGGTTGGGGATCTCTTTGATGTCAAGGTGCCTTGGCGCCTTCTCAATGACCCCATCTCGAAGGAAAATTACACCAAGTTTCACAATAAACTTCTACAACTAGTCAATTGGTTCAGTGATGATCCTAGAGAACTGTTCCCAGTGCCACTTCATTGGCATTTGATTATCTAGGGCATCCTTACTCACCCCGGGTTAATAAAGGGTGATCTCAGTCCTCTTGGGGTTGATGCTTGTCCTTCATCCACTAGAAATGTAGCATTGGTTCGGCATCTTCATCGGGAAATATGTCATGATGCTTTTGTCAAAGGTTTATGTTCTATCTATTACAGATCAATCTAGGGCGTTGGTAAAATTTTCCGAATATTTGATTTGAGACCGGAATCTGTTAGTATCGAGACTCTGTTTTGAACGTGCGGGGCATGTTTTCTGCTAAGTGTCATGTCTCAGGAATTTATTTAAGACTCTTGTCCATGAGATTTCACATTTTGGGATTGGTACATGAATCCCAGGTTATTTTGCCAAAATTGACTTTTGAGTACCGGGCTTTGTTTTAAAAGTACAGAACACATTTTTTGGTAGTCCCGGGACTCTATTGAGGTTTATTTTTGTGTGATTCCACATCGTGATGGTGAAATGTGAGTTTCGAAATATTTTGCTAAATTTCACTTCGGAGGATAAAATGGTTATTTCAAAACAAAATGGACAAAAATACCCTTGAGGGTAAAAAGAGGTAAAATTGGTTAAGAGGAAGAAAAGAGATAAGGTTGATGTTCTTTGATGAAATGTTAGAATTGAGTTGGATTAGTAATAAAGTGAGTTCCTAAATGAGTATGTGGAAATTAGATAACATTTCACTAGGTTGGCCACTTGTCCTTCATTTGGCCAAAATTTGATAAGTGTTGAATTAAAGGTTATGTTTGGTAAAGAATGATGGATTTGGGTTGAAATAGGAATGATAGTAAGCTTCTTTGTTGATAAGTGAATGTTCGGTAACATTTTGGATGGTTGGCCTTATTTTCTCATTATGGCCGAAAATATGGATGATGAAAGAAGGTTTATGCTTTGTGATGAATTATGGATTAGAGTTGGTAAGGAATTAGATTTGAACTCCTAATTTGTTGTATGGATTTCCGGCAACATTGTTCATGGTTGGTTGAATTTATTAATGGTTTGCCAAAATTAAAGTATAATGTGGGAATTTGGTGTTTGATGATGGTTGCTATTTTCTGAGGTGGAATTGAGTTTCTGAAATAGTTATATGTGTTACAGTCACCAGCAGAAAAATGGTGGAAATCATAGAAAATTGCTGATGGGCAAAATTTGTAATTACCGGGACTTTATGTTTAAGTATGTGGGGCACGTTTTCCAATGTTTTCCATGTCCCGGGAAGTGAGTTAAGGTTTATCTCTAATTTATTTTGCATCTGAAGATTAATATACGAGTATCGAGTCATTTTACCAAAAATTTACCCCAAAAATGTAAATTGGTCATTTTGGAGAAATAGATGTGTTTTTGACAATTCTCATGACCCGGAAATTTATTTGAAGCCCATTTTATGGGATTTTAGTAAATTGGAATATTTTGAGAATCCCGGATCATTTTGTCAAAAATTAGTTTTGGATGGCAAAACGGTTATTTTGGAAAATTGGGCAAAAAGCCCAATTCCATTAAATCACTTGGGGATGCCAATTTGGGCTTGGTAATGAGCTTTATGTGGGATTGTGTTGTATTTTACAAGAGAAGGAATAAAACAGGATTATTAGGAATTAAGAAAAGTAAGGTTGGTAAAAAATGAAAGTAGTGGAATACATGTGGCAAAGGATCAAGGGTGGAAATTTAGATGGAAATCTAATCTAAAGGTTAGGATTTTATATGGAGTGATAAGGTTAAGGATTTACCTACTTATTTATCTAAAAATAAAATTAAAGTATATGGGATATTAGGTAAATAAGTAAGTAGTAGTAGAAAGCAAATGAAACAAAGAAAACAAAATGTGACTTACCTCCATGTCCATGGTTTCTCCCAAGTCTTCTTCATCTTCAAGATTCTAAGGTTCAAGATTCATCCAAGGATTAATCAAGGTAAGAATTTCATTGGTTATTTAGTAAGGTATTAAGGTTAGGAATTGGAATTAATCCTTCTCTTATGTTGTCCTAGAAACCAAAATTCAAGGGAGACTTTGTCCAAATTTCTTCAACCAATCCTTCCTAAATCCTTAAGGTAAGCTTTAATCCTTGGTGATTATCAAGTCTTTTGGTTATCACTTCCATGAATTCAAAATTATCATGAATTTGGTTAAGATGAAAATTCATGTTCTTGAACGTTTGGAAGTTCAAGTTGAAAGCATGTTTGTAATGTCTTCTTGGATTGATTTGGAGTAAGATTTATGCTTGGAATAAGATGAAATTCATGATGGACCATGGGGTAGTGTTGAAGGCCGAAATGTTCATATGGAAATTTTGTTGATGTGATTTGATTTTTTGTGAAGATTTGGTGTTGTGTTGATGATTATGAAGTTATGGAATTATTGGATAAATTGGAAAATAAATTTTGGATGAAGTATGTTGAGGCCGAAAGTTTAGGTTGAGTTTTGATGAAATTTTGGTTAATAATATTTTGTTGGGAAAAAATTGTAGATTTGTTGATTAATTGGAGGATTAATCATGAAGGTATTGTTGGGAGTTTAAGAAAATTGGTTGGGTAAAAATTGGCTAAGGGCCGGAACTTTAGTGGTGTTTGGGAAATATGGAGTTTTGTTGAAAAAGTGTTGAAGTTATGGATTAAATGGTGATTTTTTAAAGAAAATGAAGTTAGAAATTGAAAGGAAATAATTTGGAAAAAATTTGGGGTAAAATTGCACCTTAGCCGAAAGTTTGGGTGTTGGCCGAAATTAATTCTGAAACTTTGGGTAATTTTCATGATTAATTAGAAAAGAATTGAAAAGTGAACAAAAAATGAAGTTTTGTCACTCTCTAAATTTTTTGGGTCAATTTGCATATTTTGTGGAAGTTTGGGTATTTTTGTGCAAATATGGAAGTTAGAATGGAAAATGGTCATTTGTAATGAAAGTTGTGAACTTTTGGTAATTTTGTCAAATCTGTGAAGTTTTGTGCCAATTTAGATATTCTGGAAAAGTCTGGATGTTAATGTGCATCTTGGTGATTAAATGGAAATAAAGAAGTTAATTTGAGCAATTTGGAAGTATGAAATGAATCTTGGAATTAAATGAGCTAAATTGAGATTTATGGAAAGAATTGTCACATTTTGGATTTTGTGACCAAAATGAGAATTTTGGTAAAGTTAAAGTGTTTGTTTGCTTAAGTGACAAATAATGTTTAGTTAAGCTCATTTAAGGTTAAAGGTGAAAATTGGCAACTTTTAGATAAGTTAGTCAATTTCTGAAATTCTGGGTAAAAATGGCCCTTTATGGTGTAAGTTGTGGAAATTGTTAATTTTTTTACAATTTGACATTTTGTGAAGTTTTGGGCCAAATTGTAAGTTTCTGAAAAATTTATGAACTTATGGTGTAATTTGAGTAAGTAAAGTTAACTTAGTCTCTTTTGAAATAAGAAATGGAATTGGTAAACATTTTAAGTGAACATGTCACTTTTTATGTTTTGGGTCAAAAATAAACTTTTGGAAAATTTTAGAGGGCTAAGTGATATTTGTTGATAAATTACCATAAATTAAGAATTTTAGTTAAGTAACTAGAATTTTTGTGTTACTGTGAGTATCAGCATAATTCTGGAATTTCTGGGAATCTTCTACTGGATGTAGCTGCGGTGGCTTCAATAGATTTTTCTATATTTTGAGGTAAGGGTTCAACTTTCCTAAGATGCATTCTGGCATATCATCGCGTATATTAGGATAGTTGAGGCGAGTCCTGGGCCGGTGGTGGGGCCCTTGAGTAGTCACGTGGTAAAGATTAGTGGTATGCAGGTTTTGGATTTTCTGGATTTCTGGATATTCTGGCATCTTCTATATTCTGCTATTGTCTGATCAAGCATGATTAGACTCTGACATTTATGACAGTCATCTGTGGGGAACCTAAGCCCCTTTGCTGGTACCATGCGTCATCTGTTATCTGTGTCCCGAGATGGGCTTCACCCCCCAGGCACTGTCTGTTGTCCCGAGATTGGCGACAGCCATCGAGCACTGTCATATTTGTTATCTATCAGTCTACACTTCGGTCTAGACTCATCCTCTGGACGTCCATATATATATCTGCGTACTAACATTTTTTGCAAGTTCCTCGTTATTTATCCACTAGTCTTTACCCCCGCCCTTACTGAGTACCTTTCGAGGACTTATCCCTTTACATATAACATTTTTCAGGAGCTTCCGTTCTGGGACACGCAGAATAGTTCTTCCGGTCAATTTATTTTTCTGTACTTGAGGTACATACCTCCTGAGTGTTAAGTTCTGATTCAGGTATGGGATAGTCTCTATAGGTTATGTTTTGATTATTCTGATTATCCGATTATCTGGGTGAGCACATCTCTGATTTGACTAATGATTGATCTTTGATGTTTTATGAATAGCAGCAGCAGTAACTTGTCATGATCGTCGGGGTTGGGATGACCCGATCACGTGAGTTTCAGTATATTTTCTATTGGCATAATATGGCTCTGTAGATGTAGCATGCATCAGTAGTTAGAAGCATTCGATATGATCTAGATGTTCATAATATTATGCTCTGGCATCTGGATGTATGCATTATTACAACGTGATTTTCCGTATAATGCTAATGTGTTTCCGGGTGCAAGTTTAGATTTAAGTACTAGAATGCCTTAAACTTGAATAACACGTTAGAAGATAAGTCAATATCGACATGAAAGTTTAAGGGTAGAATTTCCGGCCCACAATTCTCAATGGTGAATTCTGCTCCGTCGTCACCTCCGCCTCTCGGCACTGTTTCCCGCACGCTTTTGCCGCACCATCTGGAGTGGTGATGGTGACAGTTTGGTATCAGAGCCTAGGTTAGTATTAGGTATGATTAGACAAACCAACTCTGATTCCGCTGGTCATTCTGAGTAATTTTAACTAAAAGCTTAGCTATCTTTTACTAAAAATTATCTGAGAACAATAGGTAGAATGAAAGTTGGTTAGTTTAAACTTATTTAACATAAACTAAGGTCTTTGGTAAAATGGAAATCGCGTCAGACTTGTCCATAAGGAATTGGACGTCTGAATCTGGAATTAAATAAACTGAAATTTTTTCTGGAATTTTGATTCTGCTTATTCTGCATATCTCATACATTGCATCTGTACACAGAGCTAATAGGAATACTGCTGCATTCTTTAGTAAAGATCAAATTGTTATGTCGTGCTCTTTTCGAATGGAAATTCTGAATATGGTGAGTACTCATTGGAAACGAGTCTTACACTTTTAGATCAATGGAACACAAGGCAATTATAGCCATAATTATTCGATCTATAAGTTCTGGTGAATCTGATAAAGATACTCGGGAAGACATATTCACTCTCGAACGGTGTCTGAGCAAAGAAGGGATAAGGGTGACCACAGACGCACATTAATCCGCCGGTCAATGATAATTATGACGATTGATTTTAGAATATGGCCACAGAGTTGGCACATTCGGATACGTGCATTGCTACGTTTAGTAGTTCTAGGAACTATCGGTCTAAGTCCTTTCGGAATGATGTGGAGTATGATGATGGGATACACCCTCACATATAGAGGGTGCGGTCAGAGGATATATTCGACTGTTCTGTATGGAACCCGCTAAGAAGATGGTAGTTAAGTTCTGGCCTGATAATATGGATCGATAGCTGTTAAGGCTGGGCCTCCGATCCGAGGAAATGTTATCATTAGCCATGATAAACCTTTGCGATCAAGCCTATAATTTGTTCAATGAGAATGATTGGTTCGTGAGAATGCATGATCTGATCAATGGGAATGGCAAGACCCCGGTCTAAGACAGAAGAAGTTCTCCCACGTATTTATGAATGATAAAATATGAAATGTTATCCGGGATCACCGACGAGTCAAGTTTGATAATCTGAGTAAGGAGTTCATCCGAAAATAGGAATGAGACTAGGTGTACAAAGGATCTGTGCACCATGTCTTCAGTAAGTAAAGATTAAGGCACTCATATAATGAGTGAAAATCATTGGAATGTGATCCAAATGATTCAGAATTGAAAACAACACACTACATATAGGTGTAGGAAATTTCACAAACACGTGAAATATGAAGTATGGTTTTAACTTCTGGTCCTTGGGAATTGAATCAGGGACGCTACCCAGGATCTCTGTAAGGAAATATTCAGTACCAAAATGTTCCATAACAAGAAAAGATACCAAGCAAGTTTAATACATTCCACAGCAACCCATCAAGAGCAAGTATACGTACGCGAGGATGCAGAAATGACTGCAATGACAATACATATAAATAAATACAATGATTTCGAGAGGAACACTCACACTCTGCAATAGGGATTAGGGGTATAACCCCACTCGATCTGAAGGTATATGGAAGGAAATGAATTGAGCCAAAGACTAGACACAAAAACCATCTTCCAGAAATTGGAAATTTTTGACCAATCTTGTACGAATAAACTGTACCAACACACTTGGAATTTGGAGATGAAACATTTTGTGAGCATAACCTCATGTGTCTAGTGTAATAAAAAATTTACAAAACTAAATTTGGACACCTATGAAATGTTCTAAAAATGTTTTACCATCGACTCATAATGTTGGAAATTTGCTGCTGGAATGATCATTGTAGCGCCTAAAGACATGATGTTCAAGAATGGATTAAAACTCCATGAAGGAATGTTTTTTACAATGTTATGATGTTTGATGGGTGTATAAGGTTATGAAAAGGATTAATGAGGTGTCTAATATTAGTTCAGTATACGTCAACGAGTACCAGTAGTTCTAGGACTCGTTATTGTCTGTGGTTGCTGAGTAGAAATACTGGGCAATTGACTCGGGGTGTAACAAGATGCGCCCAGAGGATGGGACACCACTCAAGATCTGTATGGTAGTCTAAACTACCACTCCCGCCTGATAGACGGTTGTTCAAGCATCAAGAGTTAGAAAATGTGTTGGCAGAAAGTACTGCCATCAGAATAGTATATTACGATAAGTATCAGTTTAGTAATTCTGTATCAGTGACCACACCAAGTGTGCCAAAGTTCATGATTTACCTACCAGTTATTTACCCTAATCTGATTGTTAAATGGTGTTAGTTACATTACGATGAATGTTTGAGTTCTGCGACCGAAGTGCATTCAGGAAGTTTGTGAATCAGGGTTCTGAACCCTGTTTGAGATTTGAATGAGGAATTAGGCTAATAAAGTTATAACTTACTCGTAAAATGGGAAATGAAGGTCACTTTTTGGTAAGATATTTCATTACCAAAGAATCTGGAAGCTATAAATTGGATTTGTTTACCCCTTTTCGATTTGAAATTTGTAAATACGAATGTCTAGGTAGACAATTAAAAAGTAAAATTGCACAGCTGGCCTTTAGGAGGATGAGCTGTTTGGAAATAACCTTCGGGTTAACTCTGCATTAAAGAATAAGCATTCTTCTTCTGAAACTTATGCACCACTACTGAGAAAATAGTTTTGAAGTATGCTACGATAACCTCACTCTGTATCATGTCGAAACATAAGTGTGTTCGATTCAGGAATAAGTTATGTCACTCGACCCAAGAATTTTGTTTTCCGACAGATGTACCCACAAAATCCACTCTGTACCAGTTTTTTTCTATGTAGCATCACTAGGGTTTTCTGGAATGTATTCGATACGAGAATCTATTCATTGTTCTATCGGTTCAAAGAAAAAATTAAAGGGATTGACATTTCACGCGATAGTGGATTGTTAATATAGTTGGTCAGTACTCTAATAATCTGATATCTGAAATCTGAAGATACTTAGTATCTTAAGGTAAAATCCACCTTCTAGAATTTCATGGGAGTTTTGAAATCCATTCTGTTTGGTAATGATCCATATCGTATAGAACGTTCTGGGATCACCTTTGGAAGGTATCTACAATACGTAATCATATGGTGATTACATTTTGATTATCTTTGATATAGAATTAGACCTTGATCATCTGGTTAGCTTCACACCAATCTAGTGTTCCGCGATACACCTTACAGGTGTTATGCTTGCATCAAAATGATTTGGTGCTCTGTTCTGATCAGTTCTATTCTGATTTGTTCCGCTTTGGTCTAATTCATCTAATTTTGCTCTGCTCTATATTTTAATGGTCGGTTATTCCGATGACAGTTGGGTTTGAAACCCGTGAGGAATATGATATGTGCTGGGAATGATATGGTTCGAAAATTAAGAATAAAAGGTATGAGTGAGTTCGAAAAGAACTTATGTAAATTTGGTGCTAATCACATAAAGGTGGTTAATCTGGGACACCGAACGTCAACGAGATGAAGTGTTAACAACTACTCTGTAGTTGGGAATCGGCCTGAAGTTTGGTCAATTCCTCAGAAAGAATTCGGGAAATTATTAGTTCCGCATAACTTGCGGTACAAGTTTCTGTAAGAATATTGGTGATTATTTGGTTTTGGAGTTAAGGATACTCTTGGACGACCAAGAGTCCTAAGGGGGGGAGAATGTTAAAGTCACCACCGAAAAAATGGTGGAAATCTGAGAAAAATTAGTGACGGGCAAAATCCGTAATTACCGGGACTTTATGTTCAAGCATGCGGGGCACGTTTTTTAATGTTTCCCATATTATGGGAAGTAAGTAAAGGTTTATCCCCAAGTTATTTCACATCAGAAGATCGATATATGGGTATCGAGCTATTTTACCCAAATTTACCTCGAAAAGGTAAATTGGTCATTTCAGGAGAATGAATGTGTTTCTGACAATTCTCATGACCCAAGAATTTATTTGAAGCCCATTTTGCGAGACTTTAGCAATTTGAAATGTTTTGGGAATCCCGGATTATTTTGGCAAAAAATGATTTCAGAGGGCAGAATGGTCATTTTGGAAAATTGGACAAAAATGCCAAGTTGGGCGAATCTGTTGGGCTGGCTGGTTTTGGGGTTCTATTTGGGCCCAAATGTGGGCTTAAGTGTGTATGGTTGAGTTAGTAAGGAAATAACATAAAAAATAAAAGAATGAGTTAGGAGAATCCATGTGTTGATTCGTAATGGCCTATATGGATTACACAATCTAATCTAAGGGCTAGAAATGAAGATGAAGAGATAAGGTCCTAGACTTATCTACTTATTTATCTAAGAAAGGAA
>JBBYHH010448839.1:0-11441 GCA_038382905.1 Daphne laureola
TATAAGGTCAATCAAGCGGGATTTTATTGGCCCTCCATGGTGAAGGATGCATATGTCTTCGTTTATTCTTATGATCGATGCCAAAGAGTGGGAGGAATCTCAAGGTGAAATGAAATATCGATGAAGCCTATCTTGGAAGTGAAAATCTTTTACACATAGGGTATCGAGTTCATGCGACCATTTCTACCATCTTATGGTAATCTCTACATTTTACTTGCAGTTGATTATGTTTCAAAGTGGGTAAAGGCTATTGCCATATCCACTTGTGATGCTAATGTTATGTTGAAGTTGTTGCATAGGAATGTTTTCACTAGGTTTGGAGTGCCTAAGGTGTTGATAAGTGATGGTGGAAGTCACTTCATCAATAAGTCTATGCAACGAACTCTTGCCAAGCATGGAATTGTGCACAAAGTGGTATTGCCTTATCATCCGCAAACAAATGGCCAAGCGGAAGTCTCCAATAGAGAGATTAAGAAAATTCTGGAAAAGACGATGAATATGAGCTGCAAGGATTGGTCTCTACGTTTAGATGATGCCTTATGGGCTTACCGGATGGCTTACAAGACACCGTTGGACATGTCTCCATTCCAGATCTTATTTGGTAATGCGTGTCATCTTCCAGTGGACATAGATCAAAAGTCCTATTAGGCAATCAAGACCATTAACTATGATTGAAAGAGTGCAAAAGAGAAGAGACTATTGCAATTGAGTGAACTAGATGAGCTAAGATTGGATGCATATCAAAATGCACTAGTTTACAAGAAGAAAACAAGGAGGTGGCATGACAAGAACATCGTAAGGAGAAAATTCAAGCTCAGTGAGAGAGTTCTTCTTTAGAACTCCAACCTCAACCTCTTCCTAGGAAAGCTCAAATCTAGATGGCCAGAACCATTTGTGGTGGTACAAGTAATGCCTTATGGGGCGGTGAAAGTTGAAAATCCTAACAATGGCTCTATCTTCAAAGATAACGGCCAAAGAGTGAAGCATTATTATGGAGAGGAGTAGCTGCAACTGGGGTATCTTGAAGTGGTGGACATCAAGAGTTTGCATTGAGCAATTATTGAGGCTAGCTAAGGGCATAAAATGTAGCACTTATTGGGAGGCAACCCAATTTTTTTTCTTTTTAAACACTTCGAAGTCTTTTGATTTTCTTTAAGTTCTCAAAATGGTGACATGTTATGTGTATCTAAACTATTTGCAGGTGTATGACTTATATTTCAAGAGTTGAACATCATGGGAAACACCAGTCATGAAGCAGATTGGGTAAAGTCCATCCCGACCCGATCCTGGTGTGATCCATGATGTCATGATTCAACGCTGCCTCAAGCAACACGGTCTGCGGTGCCATCACAGCGTGATCCATGGCACCAAGCTGCCACCAAGCTGAAGAGAACTCCATCCCGACACGATCTTAGCGTGATCCATGGCACCACGAATCAGCGCTGCCTCATAAACACGCCATCCCGATGTGATCTATGGTGCCATTGCCTCCCTCTACCAGTCCAGGCGAAATTAAAAGTGGGTTAGACCCATTTCTTTTTTTCTCCTCACCCTCACACACGAACACGCAGAAAAGAAAAAAATTGGCAATTTCCTCCTCCACCAAACCGCCAATTTCATCATTCAACCTCATCATTCATCACTCTTTTATTCTACATTCTTGCATAAATGGCTAAGGTACATCTCTTTCCCCCTCTATTTTCGAATTTATGGAAAAAATCATGTTCTTGAGCAAAACCTAGATTTTGGGGATTTGAGTAACTCTTACCTATTCCTTGAACTTTATGCGTGATTCATCCTACATTATGACTAAATTGATGATTTTGAGCGAATTTGTGGTGTGAAACTCCGTATTTCTCCATGTTGAATTTTTTTTAGAGAGAGAAAGCTCAATTTCAAGCTCTAATGGTGATTTTGACTCGGGCAATATTTTCCTTGATTTAATTCTGCGGAACAGTTGATTGCTAGGTAGTGATGCTATTTTTAAAATCCTACATGGTTTCATTATCTAGAATGCAAGATATAGTAAGTTAATTCTATAAGATGCTTATGTTCATTCATGAAATTTGTGCACCTTCACATGACTTCCTCAAATTGAGTTCGACAATGTTCTTTCTTGTCATTAGATGCTTCATTTGCGTGCTTGTCCATAGTGTGACATGATAGAACTGTTTGACACGAAATTGTTGAATTGCACACAATTTTAGTGTTCCTACTTGAAAATCTTTCAACATCTAGTTGCACTAAGTTTCTCCTTGTAAATGATGCTAATTTCATGTGCCCCTGAATGAAATGCAACTTTTTAGTTGCATCTTTATTGACAAAATGACATTTGCATAGGAAACTAGTATTCAACTTTTGTGCAAAATCCTTGTCGTGAAGTTATATTTGGATTCTGCTCCTACTACGCTGTTGTGAGACTGTCTAATTATTTTCAGGAGGGGAGTGAGTGACAACCACAAAACAAAAGCTTGAAAGTGTTAAAAATACCAGCCACAAAAACAAAAAAGGGCAAGGATAAACATGCGGAACCAAGTACACAAGAGACAAGCACAATTCACACAGCGAGTGAAAAATTACGCTTCATTGATGAACCAGCAGAAAGACATATGAATATTAACAATGCTTTCAGGAAGACCACTTTCTAATAGAAGTTTGATATCTCTCACCCTGAGCTTGAGGAAGTTCGAGAAGCTGTAGAGTCAAGGGGTTGGAAACAGTTAATCGAGCAACCCTCTGACGTATGTCAAGTCCTTGTGGGTGAATTTTACGCTAATCTCAAAAGAACCATCAAGATAGATGGCACTACAAAAAAGGGGGAAAAACCAATGACAGTGTTTGTTAGAGGAAAATATGTGGATTTCTCTCCAGCTGCTATTGCAAAAGAGTTAGGTATCCATCGAGATGGCACCGATACTTGGCCAGTGATCACTGAGGACTTAAGAAACATTGCTACATACATCTCCGCAACTAGAGAGACCCCCTAGTGGGTAGAAGGAGAGAGCAGAAAAGTAATTTCACCTAAAGATCTTAAGACACATCTGCAAGTATGGAATAGGATCATCCACGAGAACTTGCAGCCTTCTTCGAGGCCGCATCAGATTTCCATGGATAGGATTGATACATTGTTCAGGATTGCTTCCGGGAAACCTATCAGTGTTGGATATCTAATTTGAGAAGATCTTATGGATGTGGCTACTCACCTAAAGCATAACTTTGTGTTCCCTTAGTTGATTACCAGTTATGGGTTAGGGCCAAAGTCCCTAGCCTCCTTACAGATACATTAAACAAGAGTGACCGTAAGACTTGGGGCTGGGAAACATAGAAGAAGGAGGACATCAAAAGTGCCAAAAAGGTGGAGACAAAAAAGAACAAGAGAAGCAGACAAGAACAGTTGCAAAGTGAGGATGAGATAGATAGTGAGGATGAGACAGACAATGAGGATGAGACAGGCAAGGTTATAGAGAAGGGTACGAAGATTTTGAAGAAGATATTTTGTAGAAGGGTAAACCAACTTCCCAAAAGCTGCATTCTGGACTCAATCGGTTATTCATGAGAATCAAGGAAAGATTCAAAGTATAAGAGGAGCGAACGGAGATGCTCGAGGCATTGATTAGAGACTCTGAGGCTAAACGCCTCATGGAAGAGGAGAGGCACATGATAGTTGAGGCTGCTACTTTATCCTGACTAGAGGAGTTCCAAAAGCACAACAATGTTATGCATCAGGAGACCTAGTGCCGTACGAGGCAATTGTTATTCGCGCTTGCACACCCGAGTGAAGGGCATTTAGATGCATCAGCCTCTACTCCTACTACAGAAATGCCACGTTTCTCCTCTACACCACCCAATGGGCCCACAAAGACCGCACCACATTCTTTACCAGAGTTTACTTATCAAAGGAGACCCTTTCCACCCAGCAGCTCGGGGGCCGGTACTGACATTGCTCTCGCTTCTACCCAGGATCTGGGGGCCTAACTTGGCCCCCCAGGTATGATCTTACATTCCCTCCTGTTATTTTTCTCCACCCCTTTGCGCATGAGGACATGACTTATTTTGAGTTTAGGGGGTGTATCCTCATATTGAGTTTAGAGGCATGAGATCGTACTGTCATGTATGATTGGATTTGATTGTAAGACATATGCAAGCATCTAGTTTTGAAAATTATTTTTGGATAACCCCATTTCCTTAATGAGTAGGATTATTATTTAGAACCATTGTGGATATTTATGCGTGTGATCATTTAGGTGGTAAAAGTTTGCTTTCAATGTTTCAAACAGAGAATTCTACCTTGTGATATTTTGAGCCCAAAATTTTTATGTTATGACTTGTGTGCGATAGGTTCTTTGTTGAGAGTATCTTACCTTGCATTTGAGCTAGAATTTTCTTGCTTGTAACCGTTGTGAATCCACACTTGTTGCATGTTGAGCCGGGAAGACGATGGCAATTTAGGATGAGTCATTTGACTAAAAAAGGCCAACCTATGTATAATTCCAATAGTTGAGCCACTTTGAGCCTTAAGCCTAATTCTTTCATATAACCACATCTTAAGCTTATCCCTTCACTTACAGTATCTTTCGGTTCTTGTGTTGCTTGAACATGTCTTGATTAGGCTTAGGTACTGATATTTGAGAGATGTGTTATAAAGTAAGTTTGGGGGGGTATTTCACATACCTTTGTTGAGCTTTAAAGTGAGTGACATTTCTGGGGAAAAAAACTGTGATGTGCTAGTACCATAAAGTTAAAAAGAAAAAGAAGCACCAAGATAAAAGAAAGAAAGTGAAAATAGGTCCTCCCAAAAATTTTGAGAAAGAAACACTTGTATATAAATGTAAAGAGTAGAATGTCAAATGTTGAAGTTGTGCAAACTTGCAAATTGAGTGGAAGCTTGCAAAAGCAAGCAAGCAAGTGGGTACATGGGTAGAATGTAGATATGGTAGTGCCCAACTTGCATGTTCTGGTAAATTAATAGCTCCACCATACATATAACCTTCAACAGAACTCCAACCTCACCTAGCCATGGTCTCATTACAACCTTGGAAAAGACCATCTGATCGGTGAAGAATGAAACGTCCCTAGGGATATCAGTGGAGGAGCTATGGTTTGTTTACAAGCTTATGGATTGACGACCCTCGGTAAGATCACAATGAACACATACACTTCCCGATCTCGGAGAGTGAGACACTTAGGGAGTTACCCCGTATTTCTTACGCTGAGAGTAAAAATTTAAAACCTCTTTGATCACATGCATGCTTGTCAATGAGCGGTTCTGGATTGTAGTTTAACTTGAACGGGCATTGGTGATTTGTGGGCTTCTGTTTGGAGTATAGATGCTTGCGTTGCTAGAGACTAGCAATATTTTAAGTTTGGGGGTGTGATGTGTGGCACACACATACCACATTTCTTCATATCTTACATCATTTCCACCATGCATTTGAACATATGTGACCAGATTGGCATGTTTTACTTAGTAAGCTTGTTTTCATGTAGATACACATCCGGAGGGTAGAAATAAAGCTTCAAGAGTGAAGAGAAGGACTCTCAAACATTAAGGATTATGGAAGGGACATTTTGAGGCTTGAAGAGTAAGGAGATCCTCTGTGGCGTCGGGATGGCGTGATCATGGCACCGTGATTCAGCGTTGTTGCCAAACAAGCAACCACAGTGCCATTGTGGAGCCAACATGGTGCCATGTTGAAGGAGGTCCATCCTCGGCACGATCTTGGCATGATCCATGGCGCCATGATTCAACGCTGCCTCCAAACCAGCACCTGAGGTGAGATCCTGGCGCCATCGCAGCGCGATTAGCTGCTATTATTCTTGTCGGAGACCACCACGATTATTATCGATTCTCACACACTTGCACTATTTTTTATGGACTATTTTGCCCCAAATTAATCCCCTAAAGGTGTCCAACATGTTTAGAGACTCTTTAGTCATTATGATACTCTATAAATAGTCTTTTAGGGTGACTTTTAATGGGGTTAAGCAAGGATTACGAACTTCAGGTTTTTAGTTCTAATTTGAGCTCTCAACATTCACCAACCTAGGGTTTTGAACTTCCATGATTTCTGGACTTGAAGATTAATGACTCTTGGTGGAAGACTTCTCTAAATAGAGTTTTATTCTCTTCTTTTCTTCTGTTTTAGCTCTTTATCTTCATTACTACATGTTCATGTGTTCTTGTGATATGAGTATGAGTGAGCAATCTCATATATCTTGGGGTTTGCTTGTCTAGGGTAATTCCTTATGAGTTCTCATGTCTATGTTGATTTGGATATTGATTCTTGTGCTTTGGATGTTTTTGTTATGATAAATGTGGCCACATTCATACATGCACACCAAGTGTTCAATAAAATGCCTATGAAGGATTTGGTTGAACTAGACTAGTGAGAATCAATAGAATAACTTACTATTAGTTAGAGATAACTTTTAGGAGTTGTTTGGTGATTAGGTTAGAAACTATTCATGCCTTAAGAGTTAATGCTAGGACATGAGAATGACTAGGTTGATTTGTTAAGAGATTAACATGTTTACTTGAGAAAGAAGTTTGTTAGTAGAAGTAACTCACCTCTAAATCATTAGAGGAACTTGTAGGAACCCTTAGAACCCAAGCAAACCTCAAGAGTCTTTTATAATTGAAAATCTTCAATCTTTTTATTTGTGTTTGCTAGTTTATTAAGTCATTCGTGCATCTTTTGATAATCGTTAGCTTACTTGTTAGAGTTGCATTCATTCCAAAATTAGATTAATTCACAACCATCTCATCAATCATTACCTTTCATCTTAGAGTAAATTGCACTTTTATTCATTAAGTTGATTGACGCTCTAGTTCCTTTGAGTTCGACACCCTTTTCACTCTCAACACTATATTACACTCGATCCTTACACTTAAGGGTATAAAAAGGGTAGTTATAAGTATAAATCTTGTGCTAGAAAGTTACACCATTTTGCACGTATCAGTGAGGGAGCGATTTGTCGGCCCTGGATCGGGATCCGGAGGCCCTAGGCCTCAATCTATGGTCCGGTGTATTTTTTTTTTCTCATTTCCAGATTTTCTGGCAGTGGTCGGTAGTGGTCTGACGGCTGTGGTGGATTTAGGTGGAGTTTGAAAACTTTCAAATAGAATTGTTAACTTAATTTGTAATTGTTTAGGGATAACTAAATTGTTAAATTCAAAATTTATGGTCCAAATAGATTTTCGGGAAAATGAGTCATTTTACCACGTAATGTTTGAGGGTTGACAACTTTAATCCACTAAACTATTTTTGGGGGTCAAATTACCATCAATGTATGTGAAATTGGGTTATTTTGCCACTACCGTTTAATAACTTGACGGATTCCATTTATTTTTTGGGGTTAATGTTTTATTTTCACCTTAAAGTTTATAAACCTGATAAATTAATCATTAAACTTTAGAATTCTATATTTTGATCCATTCCTCCCCACCAGAAGCATCCTACAACACCGTCCCTTCGCCGCTACACCACCACCCCACTGCCGCTGCACTGCAACATCGCCCCTCCATCAGTACACCACTGCCCCTTTGTTGGTGCACCACCGTCCAATTAATAAAAAAATATTTTATTTAGTATTTTTTGTTTTTATAAGTACCAAACTTGTTTTGTTTAACCAAAACATATTTAATTTTTTACGTACTTTTTATATCGTTATTCTACATGTACTCTATTAGGTAGTGAAGTAAAATAAAATTTGAATTGATTCTTTAATTTTATTTCACTAGAAATTATAAGATGGATTTTATAATTAAATGTAAAAATTCAGATATCTAGTCGTAGGAAAAAGAGTATAAAAAATATATCCTTGTAAAAATTATATGCGTTACTTTATGAGTAGTTTAAAAAAAAAAGATTCACTTATTTTTTTTAAAAGGTAACCTAAGCTTCCATTAAAACAATAAAAAAACACATTGTGAATCTAAAAAATAATGTGACGCAGGTGATGCAGGTACACGATAAATCAAAAAAAATTATTTAATAAAAAAAAATTGATTAATTGGGTGGCGGTACAATGAAAAATGAGGTGGTGGGGCAACGGTAGAGGGATGGAGGAGTGGCAGTGGTACAGTGGTATGCTGAGGCTGTAGGGTGCTACTCGTGGGGGAGGGGGAAGTCAAAATGTAGAAATCTAAAATTTAAGGGTATATTTGCCAGGTTTAGAATCTTTAAGGTAAAAATAAAATATTAATCCAAAAACATTAGCAGAATCCGTCAAGGCAAAATAACTTCATTTCCCAAATATTGATGGTAATTTAACCCCTCAAATGACAAAATGATCCATTTTCCTAAACTTTTTTAAGTAAACTTAGAGTGTAAATGTAATGGTTAAAAAATAATTTGAGTAGTATTGAATAACTGATAAAGAATTAAGGGTAATTATAAATAAATAAAAAAAAATCTGAGATTTATCATAATCTCCATTTTTTCTCCCGTATTTTCAGAATCCTACAAAAAAACCCCTGAGGTATGTGAAATTATACAAAAACACCCCTAAGATTAAACACCGTTGAAAGTTCTGTTATTTTTTTAGATTTAATTACAAAAAATATACCCAAATTATTTAACCCTAACCATTCTACCATAAGTTTTCTACTCCCTTCGTCCCAACAAATGTAAGACGTTTGACTTTTGAATTTGTGTTTTACTCAAATTTTTATTAGGAAGAATTCGTTAAACAATTCTTACAATTTTTTTAAAAAAAAACTGGACACATTAAATTATTATATGTATATAAAATATTTAAATTTTTATGCTAGAATATTAAAGAAAATAAATCATATATTAAATACTGAAAAAATAAATGTCCTACATTTACTGGGAGGGAGGTAGTACCTTTTACACTTCCAACCATTCTCCCTCCTTGCTTCTCTACCGGAGATATCATGAAAAACGATAGAATGTAGCACATTAACAAAAGGCAATTGAACAGTTGCATGTTCTGAGGATAACCTGACACCATCTAGCTTGAGATTTTAATTTCTTCGTTTGCACCCAAAATGAAAATTACCACATCTTTTGGAGGGAATTCATCTTGAATCCCCAAGAGGGTCGTCCTAATCAGCCTCTAACCTTGCGAATCCAGAAGCAAAAAAACCATGCCTACCATTCTACCTATCCAGGACAATAAAAATATCAAATGTGGAACAGATCTGGCAGGCTCCCAATCTTCGTTCCAACGTGGAGCTTCTGGACGCGATCGAGTAGAGGCCAGGAAAAACCGGCGTGCTCACGGAGGAGCTCTGGAACAGACCAAGACGAGCGAGAATGAACAGAAGAATCCGATGTCGTGAATAGAGTCGTCGGAAGCAAGGTACGGAGCAGCAGCGGCGAGCTTGTTGAAGCCGAGATGCGAAAGGAACAACGAGAGAAGAGAAGCATTGGAGAGGATCGAGTGATCAAGGAGGTCGGGAGAGGAGAACCCTGAGGTCGGAGGGGCGAGGGTGAAGAAAGAAGCTAATGAACATGTTGGCTGATGTGGCGACAACAACAATTCTATCCTAAATGAGAGAATGGTTGGAAATGTAAAATCTAGAAATTTTAAGGTAGAATTGTTAGGTTTAAATAATTTGAGTTTACTTTTTGCAATTAAATTTAAAAAACTAACAAAAATTTTAATGTTGTTTAATTTTAGGGGGGGTTTTTGTATAATTTCACATATTTTAGGGGAGTTTTCCTAAGATTTTGAAAATCTGGAGGGAAAGTGATCTCAATTTTTTTTTTATATAATTACCCAAGAATTAATAATTGCACACTTTGTCGGTTGTGTTTCTATACGGAATGCTAGCTGCAGCTGCACAACCAGCTGCTTGCGCGGTCTCCCACTCAGTTTTTAACACGTGTTCTCTGTTTAGCAACTCAACCGGTTACTTCATTGTTACCGGTTCCTCAAAAAATTTAAAACCACACTTTCATCTAAAATCCGAATATTTTTGTACCAAAATGGTAAACAGTCCGTATGATATTATCGCATTATGCATGTTGTGGTCTGTGAGGCCTTTTACAGATGCTAGAGCAAATGTTGGTTTTTGTAATTGAATTTGTGACCGTCCTGTAAATAACAAGGTTCTTAAGACCTGCACTTACGCTGTAGATTTGTTTGTAAATACATTATTAAAAATAGAAACAGAAATAGCATGTGTAGCATGTGTAGTAATGCAAGCAAACTCATCTGAGTAATGCAATCAAAGTTATCCTAAAAATAATTGAGATAAACATTGCTCAAATTGTGCTTCATTGCTCCTTAAGAGTTGCTCAAGATTAAAGGGATATCCTTCACCACATTGTGTAAAGACATCTTTGCACAAACTTTATAAATTATGACGTATCAATCTACCACCACATGGTACATTGCTAGAGGCTAACGATCCCGCTTCATAATGATGTCGATCAACCAATTTTTGCTTACAATCAGTAAGTTTCATTCTCTACAATCAAACAGATTTACAAAGAAGATACGACATGACACTAAGAGATGATCAATGGATGGTAATGAGATCGATAAATTTAAAAATAATGAAGCTACAGACCTTCCCTCCATGTTTCTATTCATAGATTCATATTACTTACATCAATAATACCTTTCATCAGGTATGTTATCAGCATACACAGTAAAGATCTCAAAAACAGACCATATATGGGTAAACAATGCAAGGTTAAAGAAGAGGAACAAACTTTTTAATCTTAATTGGAGTTGTGGAATAAATCAAAGTGTTCAATGAAAATGAGCCATCGAAATAAGTGTTTCACAAAAATTACAATAAAGAAATGAAAACAACAAAACAATTTCATTTTCACACAATTTGACCATAATTCTGTGATAAATCTAATTTATTAACCATGAAAAACATATCTTAAAGGAGCCTCTTTGCTTAAAAACACAATGGGAAAATACTACTACTAATCTACTATATAAGTACACAATGAGAGTATTATCTGAGTAAATTGATGGACAAAGAACATAAAAGTAAGTGTTCCTTCATACAAAGGCATTCATAAATCATAATGTCTGTATAACACTCTCCTTTCCCAATAGCAAGTCAACCAAGACTTTGTAGAACTTTTTTTTTTTTTTATACAAATAAAATGGTACGAATGAACTAATTGCAGTAAACAATCAGCAAGCACATAACATTTACTGGTCTCTAGGACATAAGATTTTCAAGAAAAATAGTTAACCAATCAGCTAGCTTATTTGTCATGCTCCATTTGACATGACTTGCTTTTCAATTTTAAGCTCATATGGTCTGTCAAGGTAATTACCCCAATTGTTTTGGAAAAAGAGAAATACCCAATGAAAAGAAATTAATAGTTGTTAAGAAACGCTACCTAATGAAGACATTGATAAGGCAAGACAACTCTTCAACTCAATCTTCTGTTGGCTGTAATAATGGATAAAGAATGAGAAACTGACAGAGAATTTGGTGG
>JBBYHH010448950.1:0-11441 GCA_038382905.1 Daphne laureola
GGACAAGAGCATGTTGTATGCAGTGGGAATAAATTCGGCTGAAATCCAAGAAATGGCAAACCATTTGAGTTGTTCTCCTGGTCAACTCCCATTCACTTATCTCGGCCTTCGTGTTGGAGCTACTATGTCTCACACTAAGTCTTGGCAAAAGGTGGAAGAAAAGGTATGTCACAACTTTCGTCTTGGAACTCAAAGAATTTATCTGCTGGAGGTCGATTAACTCTTCTGAAATATGTGCTTTCTGCTTTGCCTCTATTTTTCTTCTCGATGTTTCGTGCCCCTGTGAGAGTACTAAAAACCCTAGAAAGTTTGAGAGCAAAATTCTTTTGGGGGGTGATAAAGATTTTCATGGCATCTACTGGATTGCCTGGGAAATCATTCAAGGTAGTAAGGAGGTGGGAGGCTTGGGGGTCGGAAGTTTGAAGCAAAAAAAATGGGCTTTGTTGTGCAAATGGTGGTGGAGATTTAGAGTAAAGAAGAATGCTTTATGGGTAAGGGTAGTAAAGGCCATTCACGGAGAGGAGGGAGGCCTAATTAGGAAGGATGAAGTAGAGAAGAAAAAGGTGGGATGAGTGTGGGGGGAAATCATCAATGTAGGAATGGTTGGAGGATATTGGAGTAGATTTCATAAACTCTTTTCACAAAAAATTTGGTAATGGGGAAACACTTTTTTTTTGGAAAGACACTTGGGTGGGAAACACAAAATTTGAAAATCTCTTTCCTCGGTTGATAAAGCTTGAATTAGATGCTTCTTGTACAGTCATGGAGCGGGGTTTTTGGGAGAATACAGTTTGAAAGTGGTTGTGGAATTGGAGAAGACATCCTCGGGGGATAGAATTAGGAGAATTTACGGATCTAATGAATATCTTAAACTCAATTTCTTTAAATGCATATTTAAAAGATATTTGGTGGTGGTCACTGGATAAAAATGACACATACTCTGTCTCGGAATGCAATCAGATCATTGCGGATGCATCCATTCCCGCTACTGCAGGTGGCGTCCCTCAAGTTCCGTGGCCATCTTGGATTCCAAAGAAGGTTCAACTCTGTTGTTGGCGCGCTTTCCAGGACTGTCTGCCTACAAATCATCAACTTCAGAAACGTGGAGTCCAAATTCAGAACCTTGGCTGCTTCAGGTGCCCCGAATCTTTGGAAAATCTTGATCACATGCTAATATGGTGTCCATTTGCTACTGTTGTTTGGTAGCTCATGCATTCTTGGTGTCAAGCAGGTCCATTTCTCGCCATTGATGTTCCAGAACTGCTTGCATCTTCATCATTAGCCGGCTGCATTAGCAACCAAAACAAAGGTTGGCTCGTTATTCGATTCATCGTTGTGTGGTGTTTATGGAAAGAAAGGAATAATGTTACGCACGCGGGTAAACCATCTACCACTTCACAGGTGCTGAAATCCATACAATTCTTGTCGTTCTTGTGGATTTCTAATCGATGGGCCAAAAATAGACTATCTTGGGGAGATTGTGTACTATATCCTTTAGGAGCAATTGCAAATTCTTCTTGAGGTGATCTTTGTAACATGTCTCAGACTTTGAATACTATTTTCATCTTGAAGATAGTATTCCCTCTTTATTAATCATATTTTTCCTTTTCAAAAAAAAAATGATAGTTAATGACATTGGTTTTAATTACTGATTTGCTTAATTATGGAGATTGCATGTCTGATTCGATTTATGGAAGCTAATTACCTTAATTATAAGGATTACCTCACTAATTAATAAATTATAGTAATAAGATCAGAATTACAATCAATCACAAATCATAATCAATCTCCATTAAATGTTATATTAATTGCCTCATTTTTTACTCCGCGATCACTGAAACTAAGGTAATAAAATCACATTAAATGTCAATCAATCACAACTTAATTAATAAAATTATGGCAATAAAAGCACAATCACAATTAATCACAATTAATTTCCATTTTAACATTCCAAGACTCTATATAAATAGCATGTGCAGTTGATATCTTTTCCATTTCATCTCATTCTCTTCCATTTCTTTCTCTCTGTCTCCACCTACAGTTGCATAGATGGGTAAGAGGCACAGTGCAGTTTTTCGTTCACCATCTATAGCTGAATACCTCAATCACAATCAGTTCCATCTGAACCGATCAGTTCTACCGATGAGCGAGAGTATCTCAGGAGACAATAAAAGGTTCAATTCTCACTCATTATTAATCTCATCTCAATTCAATTTTTTCAATAACTCTATCTTAAATTATGTATTGCAGTAAATGACACAACTCGTTGCTACTGCTTTGAATCCTTCTCACTCTCAACACTCAGTTGACAATACTAGAGTGCGTACTTCTTTTAACCTCATCTTCAGTTTCCTTCTCCAATTTCCTCTTATCTCGATCATTTCTTTGTACTTTTGCTAGTTCATCTGCTCATTCTTCTTTGAAAGGCGGAAACCCGGTTTGGCATTCCTACGCATCCTGCAAGAAAGGGCCCCTTATCTAAATTCTAAAAGTATAGATATTTTAGATACTTACTCTTTTGTAGGATAAATGATCAAGGGTGTTTTCACTCCTATGTAAGTGCAGTAAATACACTTACAACAGTTCAAATAAATTTATAAACACTTTACTAACCTTTGTTGTGTCATTGAGAGCATGAGGTATTTAAGTAAGGGATCGAACCCAAGAGAATCGGAGCGTCTAGAGTCTAAATCTGCAATATGTGTTTCTAATCTAATATGCAATGTGATGGACAACTGGAAAGATGATAGAGATCAGAGTAAAGGTGCAATTGTAAGTAAGAAATGTAAATGAAAGCATGGATGGGAATGGAGACAGTACTTGTGGAATTCAATCACGGGTTCTCATAGTGCATCATGCGTCCTAAAGATCATGCATGTGCTACTAGTCTTGTGTCCTAGAGGCAGGTTATCTCTAACTCTACCAATTGACAATGGAGGTTATCTCTAACTCTCCGCAATCAATCATCCAATCTGCTAGGATTGGAACCTAAAGCATTCGATGTCATAAACACATATACAATCTAAACTACCACGAATTACTATGAGACATGGAATTCTAACTACCGAATCTCAGTTCATACATCATTTCAGTGAGAGATCAAACAAACAATTCCCATTTCATGTTGAGGTGAGTTACGACAATCATTCTGCTCCTCTCTTGGGTACTGGCACTACAGACCGCTGCTCGAAAGAAAGGGTTCCCATCTAGCCACTCTCATAGACTAGAGAGCATCTTTCTGAGGCATTATATCGCCTAACCTTAGCCACCAATAGACTAATGTTTGGGTCCTCTCGCACATTTCAAACACGCCTATCAATCAATCTCGGGGGGTTTATGTCGATTGAGGCCCTCTCGGACTCCCGATCAAACACCTAGATGATATGCCAATGTAGGTGATCAGCAAACATGCATACTATTATAGTAAGACATTCATAGAGATCAATATTAAACAATCTAATCATGGAAACACTTTACGTGAACTCTAAGCTAGAGATAAACTAAGACATAGCATCTCTAACTCTATCAAAGCTAAGCATAGAAATGAACAACATATAATAGCAACTGAAAAGTGTAATAAAAGAAGAATAAGATTAGAATTCACCCATATATTGAAGATCCACAAGTTAGAGTCTTCAACCCCTCATGAAATTGGGATTGAAGGCTTTAAATCCTAGCCTCCAATGGAGAAAACTCCCACTTTGTGCCCAAATTCGTAGGTCTTCAAATCTGATTTGAAATCAGCCCCTATAACATATATATACTAGTCTCCAAATGTCCTAAATGACCCTAACAGTTTGGTCATGTTAGGCTACTAAAACAAGGGTAAAATGGTCTTAATATAGCTCCCAAATCCGGATAAGAATGTCTAACTTCCAGGAGAGAGAATATTGTAGGCGGGTGTACGAGGCGTCGGACTTCCGCCAGGAACTTGCGCCTCACCTAAAAATGAGAGGAGGACTTCCGCCTGGTGGATTCGCCTTGTACTCACGCCCGGGCTGCATGAGGCACTAGAAGTGCGCCTTGAAGGCGCATGAACTCATGCCTGGCCTTGTATGAGGTGCCTTAACTGGCACCTTGGAGGTGCAAGAACTAGCGCCTGGCTCAATGTGTGGCGCATGTTTGGGGCGTGAAATATGTGCCTTGCTCTATTTAGGGCGCCACTTTGAGGCGCCAAAATAGCGCCTTGAAGTGGCGCTTCTTGTTCTCTAGTTTGGCTCTCCAAGTTTGCAAAATGTGCATTTTGGCCCTATCAACTCTTCTCTTGGACTCCAATTCTCCAATATAGCTCGGGATGATCTTCGATGCTCTGCACTTTTATGCGTTTCATCCCGAGCCTTCATTTTATGCTATTTTACTTCAATTTCACCTCAAAGGTGTGCATCCTGTAAGAGTTAAGCAATATATGTAAAATGCATCTAAGTCATGATAAAATAGGCATAAATGATGAGAATTATGTCTTAAACACCCCGAAAATGTGAGCGCGTTTGCACACTCATCACACCCCCAAACCCAAATCGTTGATAGTCCCTAACAGCGACAACATCTAGGAAGAGAAAAATAAATATTTCTAAAATTCAACCACTAATGTTATTAATAGAAAACAATATTTTTGGTGAAGGCAAATCAAGAGAATCAGAGCGAGTGTGCAAACTAAGAATAAACATGTTCAACAAAGCTTCACTCAATCTAATGACATATCCATAGTTCGTACAATGCACAAGTGAACCACATGTGAAGAACTGTTTAACATGTATGCATAATGCAAATCAAAGAGGCACATTGGCTTTCAAACACTTATTACTTCTAAGGAAGGCATGGACTCCTACTTTAATGAACTTTTTTCAGCCTCTAGATTTATCTAGTGAATGTGGGTTGCCCATTGCTCAACAATTTTTATTCACTTTATTCACTTCCTTCTTTTTTATGGTGTTTTTCTGTTTTTACACCTTTTCTTTTTTCTTTTCTTTGGTGCTTTTCTATTTTTGCACCTAATTTTAATTTGTGTGAGAGTGGGTGCCTAGATTCTTAAAGTACGATCCTAGGAGAGGGACTATAGGCCATGAATACTGTATAGCCGAAAACATGTCTAAGTATCATCCCAGGCTCAACCGCCTTAAGGTGCGATTAAACGCATCCTTATACTTTAAGCTTGCACTTAGAAGAGGGAGTTAAGCCTAGACCCGATTTTGATGCGCCTGACCATAACTATCATTCTGAATGGACCATTCACTTAGATACCCACTTAGAAAATTCCCATTCACAACCTAGCTAAATCTCAATTCCTACAACTTTCATTAACTTAGTTTTATAGCCCTCCTATGTGAATTTTTTCATGCTCAATCACCAACTGTAATCCTAAATTCACACCATACGACAATCAAAACAAAGCTTCACATGGAGTCCATAAACATACTATAAGTAGGATCTATCACTAGAAAAAGTTAAACTATGCTATAGAACCTGCAATCCCATCATAGAAAACATACACACTCATCATATTCTACATACAACTTGCCCAGAAAAGTTTTCAATTTTCTGATTTTGTTTTGTACTTTACGTAAAATTTTCAATTTTTAGGGGGTTTTGAAAAGAAATTATGAACATCCTAGAAAAGATAAAACTAGATTCTTGAGTGGTGTTACCCAAAGAAACAATACTTTATAGGTACCACTATCTATTCCCCATATAGAATGTGTATATAATCCCTCTCAAACTCAAAATCTGACATGTCCTCATGACATATGGGTAGGAATAAAATAGAGAGAAACAAATAGTCGTACCTGGGGGGCCAGGATGGCCCCCTATGCCTGATCACCGTATGGGTGGACAGCCTGAGTACCACCCTCTAGACTGGGTGTCGTCTGATGTAGGGCACTTTGATATGTGTACTCCTTAAGCATCTCAAGGAAGGAAGTGTGATGGTCGAGTTGTATATTATCAGAGAAGGTAAGAGATCCTGGGTGAGATGAAGAAGAAGATGAAGGTGGTATGGTATACTGATGTGGTGGCCAGCTTGTAAATGCAGTGGCCCTCAATGGGGAAGACACCAGACTAGTATCACTGGAGAAGCCCCTAACTTGAAAATGTGCTCCTAATGGGACTCCTGCTAGGAAGGGGATGTTTATGTTTGGTTGAGGGAAGTTGTATGCATAAATCGGCTCAGAAGATGTTAAGTACCTCATACCGTGTGGACTGGAGGATGCGTAGTGACCATCCTAAAATGTCAACCGAGGGATAGCTGGGTGCCAATGCTGCCGACCATAAGTCACTGGGTACCTGTAATTAGGTACCTCTGCTTTCTGTTGGAGCTACTATAGGATGGAAGTCTGGTTATCGCGAAGCTGGGCAATCTGGCTCTGAGTAACACGATCCCGCTCTAAACTTTCCTACTTATTAACCTTTATTTTCTAGCATACACTAGCAAATAGTTCATTGATCTTAGCATACAACTTGTTGAAGGCAGAGTGAAGTCCCTTTTTTGTTGTGGCTCTCTTGGGCATTATTTCTTCCTCAAAATGCTCATGCTCGGACTCTCCCTCATCCTCATCAAGAAGCATATGTGTAGAGAGGCAGTTGGGTTCTTCGTTTGTCTTACGCTTCTCCTTATCCTTGACAGGGGCCGTCTATTCCTCTTGGTTCTCACCATATTTTTTGTTGAGCTTCCATACCCACACCTTCCCAGGGGTCCGTCTCCATCAATTTGTAGATAATTCAGGGACCCCTGCTCACTGACATAGATTATGGACAATCTAAGGGAGCAGAATGGAAACCTTATTGCTGGCAGTGGTGTACAATATCATGTCCCAGATAGCCTTTGCGCATGTTGGTCGCTCCCCATTAGCTATCTTATGAATGATGTCCACTTGATCGGCTGATATTACATGAGGCTGTTGGCTGGCCTTCAGGTTTGTGTGGACTATCTTGTTCAAAATGAACCACTGAGGGTGGAGCAGCTTGTGCGACAAATACTTTTGACCACCCTCATGTGTAAGGCTGATCTTTACCCCTTCTTTGCACAAATGTCGGACATCCTTCACGTCCATCTGTTCATCTATGTAAACTTTAGTGTCGTTCAGGTCATCGGGCATGCCGATGAACATCTTTATGGTTTGCAGGGAGAAGCTCACCTATTTCCTCCTAACGAGCACATTGTTAAAGCCTTCTTCATTTGCCCTTGGAGACATAACCTCACAATATAAGTTTTCTTAGAACTCAAGGATCCAGCTTTTGTTAACCTCATCTCTTGGGAAAATAATATATCCCCAGCCCATGTCGAGTAAAAAGTCACCCAATTCTTGCATCTCGTCATCTGAGAGATTGTAGTAAACTTGCCAATGCATGTCTACCTTTGAGCTGCAGAGTGCAACAAGTTTTTTCAATCTTTCAATCGCTCTCCCAGAGTTAAAGTACTGGAAATTTCTAGAATTTTCAATTGACACTGGAATGATTTCATTTCTCTCCACAAATTGCCTCATGTTTTCAATACGTAACTCTTTTCCATGCGTAGTAACAGATGCACAAGCTAAGTATAGCAATTTAAATATATCAAGCAGTTATTGTCCAACACTGGTTCCATATATGTAAATCTTTACTTCTTACAGAGTTCTAGCAATGTTGGTACAAATTTTACATATGTGGCAAGATTTGGACAATATGCGCACTTTTGCATATGTGAAACATCTCTAGTCTTGGCCAAGTCATGATAATCAATCGCAAACAATTTAAAGAGAGATGCATATTTTCCCAATCAATTCAAAAAAATCTTCACCATTTACATCATCACTTAAGACAATCTCAGTAGTAGAGAACTGAGAACTTAAGAAAGAATTAAGAGCATGTTCTCTAATACATGTACAAGTGCGATTAACAATCAATTTCGAAAGAAAAACAACACAATGGCCAGATTTGTGCAATACCCAATTTCTAGGGTTCTTGAACAAAATCTCTTAATTTGACCAATGCAGATCTAAAACGAGATGAGCAAAAGAAAAATTTACCTGAGCCATGGATGGGATATTGAAGTGAGACACAAGAAGTTGAAATCAACAATTAATTTTTTTTATGAGGGAGAAGAGATTGACGAAGAGTTTTCGGGCATCTTGGGTACACAAGAATGAAGAATACCCAGTGAAGATTTAGGAGGCGTCATTTGGGTATAAATGGAGGCGGTTTATTTCAATTTTTTAGGGCGCTTAAGTAACGCCTGGACTTCCGCCTCGCAATCTCCACCTCAGCTTTTCAGACTGGCGCCTCGAGGTGGATGTTTCACGCCTCAAACTTCCACCTTGGTCTCTTGTTTCACGCCTCAAGGTGACAAGACTACCGCCTTAAAGTTCTGCCCCGCTTTCATGGAACTTGAACCAATGCCTTAAAGTTGGTCAAGGCGGAACTACTGGCGCTTGGGTGTCGCCTCGTGTCGTAGTTAAACCAACACCTCATTAATGCGAGGTGTCAGTTATTATCACCTGGAGCTGTCGCCTTGACTTGCAAAAATTTTCAATTAGACCGTGAATATTTTTAAAATTTCACCAAGTTACTCACTCTCTTAGCTTCTAATCTATTTTTGTAACTTGGCTCTTCAATTTATCCCACAAGGTTTGCACTTTTCCGAGTAATGTCTCCTAAGAAAACTAAGGAAAAACTAGAAATAAAATTAGTAAACATGGATTGCCTCCCAAGAAGTGCCACATTTTTGGCCCCTGGCTAGGAACTGATTCTTTCGTCACTCAATTTGCAAGCCTTCTATTAGCCCCAGATATCCGATCTTCAGATCCTCTGATCCAAAATAATGTTTCACCCTCTGGTCGTTGACTTTGACTGCACCATAAGGGAGTACCTTGATAACCTCAAATGGTCCCGACCATCAAGATTTCAATTTCCCTGGGAACAGGTTTAATCGTGAGTTGTAGAGTAATACTTTCTCTCCAGGTTAAAATTCCTTTCTAAAGATTCTTTTGTCATGGAATCTCTGTCTTTTCCTTGTAAATGAGTGCATTATGATAAGCATCCAATCTTAATTCTTCTAGCTCGTTTAACTGCAACATCCTCAGTTCTTTCACTCCCTTCATATCAAAATTTATATTCTTGATAGCCCAGAATGATTTGAAGTCAAATTCCACCAGTAAGTGACATGCCTTACCAAATAAGATACGATATGCAGACATATCTAGAGGGTTCTTGTAGGCGGTTTTGTATGCCCACAAAACTTCTTCTAGTCTTTGAGACCAATCTTTACGGTTGATGTTAACTGTCTTTTCCAAAATAGTTTTGATCTCCAAGTTAGAAATTTCAGCTTGTCCATTTATTTGTGAGTGATAAGCCAACGCGATCTTGTGAACTACTTTGTTCCTTGCGAAAGCTCTTTGCATCAGTTTGTTAACAAAATGGCTTCCCACATCGCTGATCAAGGTCCATGGTACACCATATCTCGAGAACATGTTTTGGTGCAAGGATCTGAGTACTGTGTTCGCATCGCAATGTGGCGTAGCTATAGCTTCTACCCATTTCGATACATAATCCATTTCTAAAAGGATGTATTGGTTCCCATTGGATGAAGGAAAAGGTCCCATAAAGTCTATACCCCAGGCGTCAAAATTTTTAACCTCTTGAATTAACCGGATAGGCATCTCATGTCTCTTGAAAATTCCTCCCGTTCTCTGGCATCGATCACAAGAGTACACAAATGCATACGTGTCTTTAACCATAAATGGCCAATAAAAGCCAGCTTGATGGACCTTGTAAAGCATCTTACCTGGACCATGATGACCTCTATATTCCACTACATGGCATTGTTTAAGGATACCAAGACCTTCCTCTTTAGTTACACACCTCTGTAAAATGCGGTCTCAACACATCTTAAACAGAAAAGGACTCTCCCACAAATAATAATTAATTTCTGACATAAAGTTCTTCTTTTGTTGAGGTGTTTGTTCAGATGGTAGAACTCATCTAACTAAGTAATTAGCAAAGTTGGCGTACCACGGTTCCCCACGCTTTTTGATAGCATTCTTGGATTACTCTGTCCTCCCCTTCCTGATGAACTTCTAGCCTCGAGAGATGATCAACCACTACATTCTCTGATCCTTTTTTGTCTTTAACTTCCAGGTCAAACTATTGTAATAGTAAGACCCACCTAATCAACCTTGATACAAACCACCTAATGGTGTTTAGGATTCTTGCATACCCAGATCTAGAGAGGAGAAGGGATGGTGGTAAAATTGGCCCTAAACCTTAGCTTGAATGAGCTAGAATTTAGTTGTGAGGTCGGGAGATGAAGGAGATATACCTACCACCTTCCCACTCGGATGGAGGGATAATGCAGGTGTAGATCTTGAGTCAAGTAACATAAACTCAAGGGCTGGAGTGATGGAATAGTAAGGAGAACCCTAGGTAGAACAAGAGAGGCTAAAGCTCTTCAATCTTATTTCAAAATGAGTTCAAGGTTGGTAAGTGTTTTTTGGATGATTGTATACTTTAGGGAATCTCAATCCTATCCATATTTACATGGAAAATACAACTATACCCTAGTTTAGTAACTAACTAAAGAAATTCAGCCATCATTAGGTGCTAATCCTAGTTAACTAAGCTAATTGAATCTACTTAGCTAACTAAACTTTACCCTAAATGTCTTAATAAAACATTACATTTGAAATGTCTTACAAGTGTGATAGGAAGGTAGCTTGAAGAGGTAATAATCGTTCAACATGTCCCCATCATCTTCTTAATAGGTTTTGACTTCATTCTTCAGGATGGGATCACTACTCAAAGTGACACTTATGCAATCTTCAAATAGGTCCCCAAGCTTTAATTGAAGTCCAAATTGGATGAAACTTATTACATTGGTTCCCTATATTCATAAGATAACCAATGAATACACTTTAGGTCATGTTTGGAGAACTTTGGTTTTGCGTGACCAAAGAGGCCCTAAAATGGCTAAGTGTAGAGTAGTCTTGGAAGTGAGCTTCAACCGGGTCCTTAAGCCATGATATGGTTCCTTATTTGATGCTTCCCACTTGATCTTGATCCAATTACATACCAAGGATGTCCAATGTGAGGCCTAGGACTTGTTGTTCCTCCCTATGCTCTTGCTTGGCTGCCAAGGTGCCCATAAAGAGACTAAGGCATTCTTAAGATTTCTTTACCCTAGATCTTGTCATGGGTCCTCCCAAGCCTTGCAGTGGATTCAATTTGACTTGAGGTGCTTCATTGATGACTTTGGAGGAGGGTGACACCAAGGGGCTATGAGTACTAGCACTTGACACCAAGAGTGGTAGTGCCGAGTGTGAAGAGTGCTTAGCACCCGAGGCTTGATGCATGGTGTCACTCCCATTGCCTTCCCTTGTGCTTGACTTTGATGTGGATATCACCCAAGACCTTCCCCACTCTGAAGAAGAAGTTCAAGTCCAAGCGCCCAAGGCACCCAATCCTCTTCAAGGCCT
>JBBYHH010449061.1:0-19897 GCA_038382905.1 Daphne laureola
GAGGAAATGGAGAGAAACTGGCCGGACTGTATGTAATTATATTATCCTCGAAAGGACGCTGCAGATTTAATGAATCATTTATTGATTTTCTATTGAACTAATAAAAAAAGAAGGTAGCAAGAATTTGAAACGATGTACGTACAGTTCATCAATTGGAAGTTTGAAGATCAGCTTTAAATGAAGTCTGTTCACGACAAGATTACGTGCAATCCTCTGTTGATTCCGCGGCCTCCTCCTCCCTCGTCACTGCCGCAAGCTCCGCCACTGGACATCCGAATGAAATCTTCCAAATTCGCAGCGGGAGGAGGCCTGGTGTTGATGGGCGACCCTTCATCCACTGGACACATTTTTTACTGCTCAATATCCGCTGATCAGAAAAATCTAGTAGATAAAGAACACAAAACGTTCACCACCTGAGTGAGAATCAACAAACAACTCATAAGGCGGATAGGCATTGTCTGGATAACTGCATTGATCATCAAATCTCTGCATTGAAATATCATCGGAAATGGGACACAATGACTAATTGGTAAATTTGAAAGTTCATTGACTTATTCGATCAAATAAAAAATTCATTGATCAATTTGTGACGAATTGGAAAATTCAGTGATTTTATGGTGTTTTTTACCACAGTAGATGGAGAAAATTTGCCGGAACCCTAAACTAACTAGGCCCCAGCCCACCCTCACCCTAAATACTCAGCCCATTTCCTAAACCCAACCCACCTGCGTAAGTCTCCGGTCCTCACACAGACTGACAGACACCCACCACCGGCGAGGCAAGTCCCTCACCTAGCCGGCGTCTGCGACTCTGCAACGTCCCGCCATCGCACTGCAACCGTCAACCAGCCAGACCCTCACGCGGCCGCGCCAGCTCTGCGTCTCTCCCCCCTGAATTCGAAGCTCAGCTCGACTTCGACGGCGGCGCTCTCGGTTACGCATTAGTCCGCCGGCGCCGAGTACGATCGCGAAGGCGTACCTAGGTGAGTTAAACTTAAATCAGTGCTTTGGGAATAACTCTAACCTTGGACACTGGACATTGGCAGTGGTTTGAGACGAGAAAATAACAAATGCTTCAGAATTATTTACTATATCCGGCATAATTGTGTAAAGCATACATCTACCTCTTTATATTTAGTATATGTTCCAGACTTGCAGTATTTGTTATGTTGAAGGTCCCTTGTTAAGTTGTTATGTTTCGCTTGTAGTGATGCCAAGGTATATCATGATTTGAACTAGAAGGGTTGCTTGCTAGTATTTTTTGTTGGCATGTATATAATATACTTAGTATTTTCCCCTTAGCCTGCAAAACTTCATTTGCATTGAAAAATTAGGGGAGACATATAGAATCAGCTCATGTCAGCAGCAATTAAAGTTTGTGTAATTCAGTTAGCACAAGAGTTAGGAAAATATGTTAGTTAGGGATGGCAAGACCAGTTCATCCTCGAAGCAAGGTTAGGACTAGCCTAGCTAAAAAGCCAAAAACAGACCATTTGAAGCGAGGTTTCATGTTTATTGTTTAATTGCTAAAAAGCCTAAAACAAAGACAACCGAGTTCAGCGTTCACCACTGGGAAAGCATTTCCACCTGAAAACTAACTCTATACCCAACAGCCATGGCCGATTCACAGGAAAAACAGCTCGAAGAAGCACAGGCGTCTGAGGATGAAGACCTGTCGTGGTCGTCAGACTCTGAAATTGGCGAAGCATTAGATTATCTGGATTCTAAGGACAATGATGAGGTAATTGACAGCGCCTTTTCCTTGAAATCCAGGCGTCCCAACGCCCATGGCGGTATTCACTCGCGACCCAACTCTTCTGCCCTCCAACCTCTTTCCAACCGCAACCAGAAGTTCTCCCATCACATTCGAGCCTCCCCTCTTGAGGTATCAAATCGTTGACTGTTCATGTGATCTTATTTCTGGAGTTTGTTGCTGGTTGATGTCTTTGTTTCTTTTAGGTTATGGGTCCTTATGTTGTCGTATTCTTTTAACTATTTACATGGGAGATTAATGGTGCAGGAGTGGGAAGGAAGGATGGATGTCGGCATGTCTAATTCTGTAACTACGGCAATCCGTGGAAGCGTGCGGGACATGGCCATTGGGAAGATTAAGACTACTGAGAAAGCAGATCGAGCCACGGTTGAACAGGTGTAGATTGCCGATTTCATTTTGTATTTAAAGCATGGTGGTTCTTTTGGCATTCTAACTCATGATCATTTCTCAGGCCATTGATCCCAGAACTCGATTGGTTCTGTTTAAAATGCTTAATCGTGGTGTCTTTAATGATATCAATGGGTGCATTTCTACTGGAAAAGAAGTGAGTTGTGCGTCCCTGGAGAAGTGATCATGCATATTTGTTATTTTAGTTGGTGTACGCTTGACCCATGTGTAAAATAGTAAATTTAGTTTTGCTTTTCCTACAGGCGAATGTGTATCATGCAACAAAATCTGATCGGCAGGAGCTAGCAATTAAAGTCTACAAAACTTCGGTTTTGGTTTTTAAGTAAGTTGACATCAAGATTTGCCTGCGAAACAGTAGTTTAACAAGCAAAAAAATATAAGAAAAAAGGAAATTTCTGTTCTCCACACGTGTACAACTCATTTTCGTCCTTTTAGTAACTTCAAAGTGAAGATCGAATTTACTGATGACAACTTCAGGGACCGGGACCGGTATGTGCAAGGTGATTATCGTTTTAGATATGGATACTGCAAGCATAACCCTAGGAAAATGGTGAAGACGTGGGCTGAAAAGGAAATGAGGAATCTTATGAGGTACGACCAACTTCTACTTCCCAAGGGAAAAATCTTCCCTCCATGTCAGGGATATGTAAATCATGTTTCTATTGGCTCTTTGCTATTGTTTTCCTGTTAATCAGTGGAGTATGTTATTGTATATTCTGTCATCTTTAATTTGTAGGCTCAAAGCAGCTGGAATAAGATGCCCAACTCCGGTACTGTTGAGACTTCACGTTTTGGTTATGGAATTCATAGGTATAACAGTTGTCATCTGTTTGTGCTGGCATTAATTCCTTCTATTGAATGCTCATTTCTGTTAGGAAAAAGTTTAGAAAGTTTAGAAGAGACTTCTCTTGGGACGGTCGTATATAACTTGGGGCAACATTGCCGTTTAGGAGGAAATTATTAATTTTGTGTAAAAATGAATATTTGATTATGAATATTTTAATAATCACATTGCCGTTTAGGAGGAAAATATTCATTTTTGTGGATGTTTTGATTATGTGGATGGTCATATATAACTATATATTGTCAAGATCAACACATAATTTACATGATTAATCTATGTATATAAGAAAATGTAAAAAGAGGCATTATTGTAAATTCATGTAAAACAGCCTCCCATAATGTCTGTTTAAAAAACGTAGAAGTGATGCTATAAATTCATGCAAAAGCAATGAGGCATGTTGTACTTGAAATAGCTTTCCCAGCTATGCTGGTCCCTCATATTTCTCAAAAACATTTGTTACAGGAAGAGCAGGTTGGGCTGCACCGCGTCTTAAGGATGCTGCACTATCTCTGGATAAGTTGCGTGAAAGTTATCTAGAGGTGCACCCCCACTTAAGCAAATATAGAGGTCTCAGTTATTCTAATGGGATTGTACTCTTTATGGTTTCACTTGTATCTCACACTTCCTTCCCCACTTTTCTTTTGTGTGATATCAGATGATACTTGCTATGCGTACTTTATATCAGAAGTGCAAATTAGTGCATGGAGACCTCAGTGAATACAACATACTTTATTATGAGGTGATGACTCGTTGATCAATCTGAATGCCTTGCTGTTCGTCTTACTGTATTATACATTTGTGTTTTCTTTCTAATCACCCCACTCTACTTGACAGGGCCATTTATACATAATTGATGTTTCACAATCTGTTGATCTTGACCATCCACATTCTCTGGATTTCTTACGTGAAGATTGTGTTCATGTGTCTGTATGTTGTTTTCCACTTTTTATTTCCATCACACACCTACATCATCAAAGAAAAGTTCAACATGTTCTTAAGTGTTAGTCTTGAATCAGTGCAACCGTATTATTATTGATCCTCTATTTTATGTTTATCGGATACTGTTCAGGATTTCTTCAAGAAACATGGTGTCGGTGTTATGAGTATTCGAGAGCTATTTGACTTCATAGTTGATCCTACGATTTCAGATGAATCAGTGGATGGTTACTTGGATGAGGTTTGATTCTTTAATACTGGTGTAATTTAAGGGACATGTCTTGGTTACAGACTTACAGTTGATGATGATCACGGTCTGCTGACAACATAAGTGAATTGCTTCAGCAGTTTGTGATGGTCATGAACTATGATCAGAGTGGCCGGGTAAACTCTATGAATGTAACGTTGTTTACTTTTCATGTGGTTTTTGCAGGTTCAGAAGAAAATTCTAGATAGAGGAGATCTTTCTGTGGAGGATGAAATTGCAGACTCGGTGTTTGTGCAGGTTAGCAGATTTTGATGGCTTATGCTCGTTGTTGCTTGTCTTAACAAGTGATTAGCTTGTGTTCATAATGAACTCTTTCTTGCTTTATGTTTAGTGCATGGTAAAAAGATTGTGCATCGATAAAATCTTACATTAATCACCTTTAAAAAATAATAATAATAATCTCTGGTGTGGTAAGGGGTTATCTACTTATCTTACATATTGGTAGGTCTCCTGAGCTGGCAAATATTAAATCAAGTCTTGAATTTTAGAGTTCTCAAGAGGTAACTTGAAATGGGTTTGTAGTTCAGTGGCACCAACCTGATTTGATATTAGATGATACACTATAAATCGATACTTATTATAAACTTATAGTGCTAACTAATTTAGATAATCAATTGGCACTATAAACTTCATGCCATCATAGGTCATTATGATGATGATAGCCTGTTTAGACCAGTTGCTTCGATTAACTGTAACGTTTTGGATAAGTTTTTTCAATGGTTGAGATTAAATAACTACAATTAAATGGTTTACGCTACCCATAGATCGCATTTTAATCGCTACAACTTATCAACACAGTCAATCTTAAACCGACACAATATGGTGTTACACACTAAGGTTACACCTCTGGCTTGGAGAATTGAGTTATATTGTGTTCATTTACTAAAAAGAATTTTCTTTAACTTCTTAAAATCAAATATTCCCTCCAACTTTTCCCTTCATTTTCCGTTTTTTTTTTTTAATGTTTCTTCCAGAAGAACACTAAGTTTTAAATGGAGATTATTACATCGGCTTTGCTAGTAATAGATCAATTTTGTTTAGGCATGCTCATCCTAGCTTGTTTGGGCACATTCGAATCTGGTTACTCAACTGATTTAATTTCAGGCATACATTCCGAAAACACTTGATCATGTCAAGAATGCCGAGGAGGATGTAATACGGATAACAAGTGGCAAGGACACTGAAGACTTATACTACAAGACTATCACAGGGCTTAAGGAGGCTCTTTCTAAACCCCAAAGTTCACCACCACCTCAGAGAGAGGAGCAGCTACTTGTTGCAGAGAACTCCATCAATACAACTGGTGATTCATTCTCCTCGGCGCTCCAACCCGAGTCTGAATCAGAGTCTGAAACAGATGGGGAAGAAGACGAGTCGAGCGACGAAGAAGCTGATCCGAGAAAAGGAAATGTGGTGGAGGGTCCAGCAGAGGATAAGAAAGCTGCTCGAAAGGAAAACAAAAAGAAGGTTAAAGAGGAGAAGAGGGAAGCACGGAAGACGAAGGTGCCGAAAGCTGTAAAGAAAAGGAAGAAGAAGATTTCCAAAGCTCAGAAGACTAGGTAGGCCATTTTGGGGTCTTGAAGGTATGAGCTTGTGAAGCTTCAGAAATTTTTGTAGATGTGTTTTGCCGTCGTAGCTTTATTTGCATTCCTGTAGTGTATAAATTAACCAAGTTTATGAATAGCAGGTACATTTTTGCAGGTATGATTTGTCCTGGAAATTTTGTGATGTTTGAACATTGAAGAGCTTTATTTCCTTCCTTTTTTCAGGCCCTTTTTCCAAATTCTAAATCTTCGATGTCCAACATTATAGAGCTTAATGCATGTGTTTGAACGTCGAGGCATTATGCATACTAACATTTGCCAAGCTAATGAACACATTTGTCTCTTCTTTTTTTTCCTTCCTCTTGGCCTTTCATTTTCTAACTCTTAGCAAATTGACCCCAGTTACTATATTTAAATCTACCTGCTCTAGACTAGGGGTGTAAATGAACTGAGCCGAGCTCGAACATCACTAACTCGAGTTTGAGTTCGAGTTCGTGAGAGTCGGCTCGAGTTCGAGTTTGTTCGAGCTGAGCTCGATTAACACGGCTCGAGCTCAGCTCGATAGTTTGTGAGCTTGAAACTTTTAAGTAATTAATTAATTAAAACGGAAAAAAACAAGAATTAAGTTGTAAATTATCTCAAAACCATCATCTTCCTGAATTCGTAGTTCGTGAAGCTCAACTCGTTTAACGTGATTTGACTATTCGAGCTTAAAATGACTCGTGAATGACTCAATTCGTTTTATACTCCTAACTTGAATTGATTCGCGAGCTGAACCTTAAATGTTCGAGCTCGGCGATGTTTTGGTGCAAAACAGATCTTGGCGTGTGGCTAGGTTTGTAGCAAAGCTTTACAGATCACTTGTATATATTTTTCACATAATGTTATGTGCAAAAGTAAAAGATACTAACCCTAATTTTCTTGCGGCAGAAAACAGATCCATCCATGCAATAAGGCAGCAGAACTTGCTAACACAGACGCTTTCATTAATAAGAGTAACTTGTGGATCTGGCCAACACAGGTTTCGCCAGGAATTACAAAAGCAATCTAGTAAGGAAAAAAACGTGAACACTGAATCGGTTGAATAGTGCCTTGATTCCCAAGAAAACCAACATATTGTGAATTCATATGTCAACGAGATCAGCAGTACAGTGGACACCACTAAAGAAAGTAAGCTAAATTTCCCCACCCGGAACCTGAAGCAAAGATCCCAATGCAATGGTCAAGGCTGAAGATGAGCGAAAAGAAGCTTCCAATAACTGGAGGGCCTGTAACCAAAAGTGAAACAAACATGATCAGTGTGTCAAAAATCAAATAGCAGACCCTATATCTTTATAATAATATCATCATTGGAAACTGATAACTTTAATACTTCTTTCTCTCCAATGCTAATTTTCTGCGTTTCTAGATCAGAGATGGGAATCCCCAACTCTTTGACAAGCGAAATGGTCGAAGTTGGGGCTAGATTCTGCACGAGCAGATCATCAGACACCAGAAACAGTGCATTTTCTTTGGCATATCCTAGGCGAAGGTTCATACAATTTATATTTGGTGACCTGGGATCAGATAAATACACACGTTCCTCATCACGACCAAGCGTATTATGAAGATAACTATAAGGATCACACTTATGTAGTTCATAGAACATAGAGCCTGCTGGTATCTTGGTACAATAGCAGAAAAGTGGAGAATCCTGGTTCTTGAACTTGGGAAGAAGACGGTGGCAGCTATAGTATGGAGGAAGCTCATAGCCTTGTACCGCAGACCAATAAGGAAAACCAACCATATCCCATACTGTATTCAAAGGGAGTGTAAGAAAAGTGAAGAGAAGATCAATGAACTGTTTATCAGCTATTGCAAACAGAATTCTGTTGCTAGACTTTCTAACCACCACATCAACAGTTAGTGGTGTAGCTTTTCCTGTACATTTCTTTGTAGAGCTATGTAATGGCTGATTCATACCTTCCAATCTAACACAGTTCTTCTTGAGAAAGTTATCCGTCAAACCAGTTTTGAAAATAGCAGTGTTCAGTAGCAGACATGAGATCTGCACTTGGTTAATTAACATATAGACACATAAGCTCGCATCATATACAAGTTTACAAAATAAAAAAATAAAAAATGAAAGAAATAGAGAGTTACCTGCTCTAAACCAACAGTTACAGTCTTTTCCTCAACCTGACTCATGCACTTGATTCCATGGTCTTTGAAACACTCTAAGAGTCGTGTTGCATGGTTCGACATGTATAGCAATTTATCAGTAATCAAAGCCTCATAGAGTCGCTCATTTCCAGTTTCCTTAACCTCAAACTCTTCTCGTTTCACATGCAGCTCCTTGTTCATAATTTCACATGCAGCTCCTTGTTCATAAACTTCCCACAATCACATCTCATGGTCTCATAGTAACTTACTGGCAAATAGGAGCCTGCAGATTTGCAAAAATCAGGACATGTGAAATACCTAGTCACTCCTGAATCATCTAGCTTCACCTTCCGCTGCCTGCAAACTTCTTCCGCCACGAATCTTGGATGAAGCAGCATCTCTTTGCAAGCTGAAGTATTGAAACATTCCAAGCTGAGACCTTCCATGCGCTCCAGTACAGGTCAGTGAAACAGCCATAACCCTCAAAACCTTCCTGTGTTCTTGCAAGCCGAACAGCAGTAGCCATTGGAAAGGTGACCACACTATTAAGCATGTCGATATAATCTGTGCAGCATAATGTCCAGAAAACCTACTAACACTGAAGCTAATTTATGACCAACGGTTCATCAGTGATTTTTCAGTTCTTTCATCTGGCCAACTCTTATGATCTTCAAAGTCCTGAGGAATTCTTTTCCAAAATTGATTCTTCTTTTGATTGGATATAAACTTGTATTCAGTCATGCGGCTATAAGAAGTTTGTCTTCCTCGGAGAAAAGTTGATAGTTCTTTGAGAAAGTTTTTGTGATTTCTTGTTGCTAGGTGCACATGGTGTCTCTTGATCAGTGTGAGATTCACTAGCGTATGTATCTTCAGGAGTAAAACCACTGGAATGGTACCGACTCAATGGAAAATCATAAGTCAGATGTGGTTCATTTAGATCATCAAGGGACAATCCATTGTTGAGGAGCTCGGTGAAATTCATCTACCAAATCTAAGCTATGATACTTTAACAATAACATTGTTCAAGGTCTGTCTCAATGCTTCAATGCTAAAATGAACGAACATATATACTTAAACAATCACTTACTTGTAGTACCTTCAAGTGAATAAATACGGTGCAGTACTCATTTACTTGTTTGAATCAATGACACTACACCTTGGAGATCACTTTCGATGTCTTACTGCTAAATCAGTAAACTGTGCAGGTTTACCAACACATTAGTTCATTACTATGTTTTTTGAACCTAGTGGTCATGTACTTATGCTAGCAAACATTCAAGACATATTTACATAAGTATATAACTACAGATATGCTTGTGAGATTCTTAGCTCAAGAAAACTCAAAATGAGTGTCTAGGATCTTTGTGTAGCATATACTTGAATCACAGATGAAGCAAAACATGTTAGTTTATGCATGTATACTTGTGAAGTTTGAGCTGCCAGAAAATTCATCAAATTCACTAATTGAGTTGTTAAAACTGATAGCTTCTATTACTTCTAAATAAGATGGGTTTGACCGACTACTTGACTTCTTATCTATAGAGAATCTTGATGAATAATGAGTGGGAAAAAGTGCATTTTGTCAATCTAAACTTGTTGGTGCGTTTAAAACAGGACTTTGGTTAGATTTCTAGATTTGACCTTCAAAACAGAAGTGCAAGTTTTGTACTCTGCTAAGTTGATTTTCTGGTTTCATGCATGTGCTTAAAAAAGAACAAAGAACATACTGATGCGGCCCATCACATAACATGAGTCAGTAGTATACCATGAATGTACCACATATGTATTAAAAACAAAACAGCTCACAACTTTAACAGAGGGTCCAAGCTTTCAAGCAAAACAGGAACAAGAGCTAATATAGGCTGAATAGTGCCTTGTTTCTCAAGAAAACTATCACTAGTTCATGTGTCTTGCTTCTCAACGAGACTAAACACCAGTACTAAAGAAAGTATGCTAAACTTCTTCTTTCATAACCTGACGCAAAGATCCCAACGCAATGTTTAACGCTGAAGATGTGCGAAAAGAAGCTTCCAATAACTCGAGAGCCTGAATCCAAAAGTTAGCGGATATGATCAGAGTATCAAAAATCAAATAACAGAACATATATATCTTTATAATAATATCATTAGAAACTGATAAAAGTAGTGCTTACTTCTTTCTCTCCGATGCTAATTTTTTGCGTTTCTAGATCAGAAATGGGAATACCCAACTCTTTAACAAGTGAAATTGTCGAAGCTGGGGCTAGATTCTGCACGACCAGATCATCAGATACCAGAAACATTGCATTGTCTTTGGCATATCCTAGGCCACAGTCCGTATTCCTTCTATTTGGTGACTTGGGATCAATTAAAAACATAAATTTTTGACCACCACAATTCCTATCAGCTTGAGAATACTTACGCAGTTCAGGCAAATTTCTAGAACCAGCAAAGTCTGGAGGAACCTGTGCCTTGAACTTGGGAAGAAGACGGTGGCAGTGGTAGTATGGAGGAAGTTCATAATCTTGTAACACAAGCCAATAAGGAAAACCGATCATATGCCATACTGTCTCCAAAGGGAGTGTGAGGAAAGTGAAGAGAAGAGCAATAAACTCTCTATCAGCTATCGCATACAGAATTTTACCGTCTGATTTTCTAACCACCACATCAACAGTTAGTGGTTTAGCTTTTCCAGTGATTTCCTTTGTAGAGCTGATTAATGGCTGTCGATTCATACCTTCAGATTTAACTCCCCTTTGCTTCTTGAGGAAATGATCCGTCAAAGCAGTTTTGGAAATAGCAGTGTTCAGTAGCAGACATGAGATCTGCACTTGGTTAAGATATAGACACATCAGTTTGCATCATAGAAGTCTCCAGTTAAAGCAAAAATGAAAATGAAACAACAAAGTTACCTGCTCTAAACCAACAGTTACAGTCTTTTCCTCAACCTGACTCATACATTTGATTCCATGGTCTTTTAAACAATCTAAGAGACGGGTTGCATCGTTCGGCATGTATAGCAATTTATCGGTAATCAAAGCCTCATACCGTCCCTCAACCGTAAAATCCTTTTGTTTCACATACAACAAGTCCTTGTTCATAAACTTCCCACAATCACATCTTACATTCTTATAGTAACTCACCGCCACGTTTTCGGAAAATCGTATTTTGCAAAAATCAAGACATGTGAAGTACTTGGTCATTGCGGCATCATCTAGCTTCACCTTCCGCTTCCTGCAAACTTCTTCCCCGACGAATCTTGGATGAAGAAGCATCTCTTTGCAAGCTGGAGTCTTAAAACATTCCAAGCTGAGACCTTCCAGGCTCCGGTGCAGGTTACTAAAGCAGCCATAACCCTCAAACCCTTCCTGTGTTTTTGCAAGCCGAACAACAGTTGCCATTGGAAAGGTGGCCACACTATTAAGCAAGTCAATATAATCTTTGCCAGCCTCTCCTACAACCACACACTCTCTTTTTCTGTCTATCAGAAGCTTAATAGTTGCAGAATCCAAATACTGATCAGCCATGTTTTGATACAACAGATCGATTAAGCAATTACCTGGTCTGACTCTTATGTAGTACTCCTAATTAATTGTTTTTTTTTTTTTCCCACCGAAAGGACGCTGCAGAATTTATTGCCTCTTTGACTGATTATCTAATAGACTCTCAATTAAGGAGGCAAGAACTTGATGAGACGATTAATTATCATCATCGGAAGTTGAAGAACAGCTTTAAATGAAGGAGCTTGTTTGTCCCCAGAAAATTAATAACGTGGCTCTCCAGATTTCCCATTCACATTTATTTACCCTAATTGATTCGAATTGGGGAAAATTGGCGAGAATGAAGGGAATCGATGATACCAGTGGAATTGTTGTGCCGGGCCGGACGAATTCGGAGCTGGAAGTTGAGCGGTTATCTGGAGGCCGGCGGAGGTGGCGGTAGAAGAGAGGGCCGCCGGTGGTGGTTGCCGGGGTTTTCTAGGACTAATGGTTTTATTATGACCCCTTGAAGTATGTTAATTGCTATATTATGATCTAGAATGTTACATTCTTTCAAATAAGTTACTCAACTGTTAAAACTGGCACCGTAATGTTCATGTGGAGTGATGTAGTGACTAAGAGGATTGAAGTACTGAAAAGCAAAGCAACTAGAGACTTAACAACAACGAGCGAGCGCGAGATATAGGCATGAGAAGTGAGCGATCACTAAATTTGGGGTTGAGGAGGGCTGTTGAATCTTGTGTGGCATTACAGCAGGTGGACGGGTGTGCGGGGGCTACGGTAGAGAAGAGCGGCCACAAGGGCAAGAGGATGCAAGCATGATGGTGTAGGGATGTAAAACGAACTGAATCATTCACGAGCTAGTTCCAGTTTGAGCTCGAATCATATTAAACGAGTCAAACTTCACGAGTCACGAACCTGAGCTCGAGCTGAATTTTTTATTCGAGTAGTAAAACAAGCCGAGCTCGAGCTCGCGAGTCAATTCGAGCTAGGGCTATAAAATAAACCGAGTCATTCACGAGTCAGTTCAAGCTCGAACAGTCAAATCACATTAAATGACCTGATCTTCATGAGCCACACGAATCCAAGGAAGATGACGGTTTGGGGACAATTTACAACTTATTTCTTTTTTTTTTCTTTTAATTAATTAAATACTTAAGTTTTTCGAGCTCTCAAACTATTGAGCCGAGCTCAAACCCTTTTTTCGAGCTCGGCTCGAGTGAATCCAAACTCGAGTTGACTCTCTCGAACTCGAACTAGCGATGTTCGGGCTCGGCTCGGCTCCGCTCGTGAGAGTCGGCTCGAGTTTGAGTTCGTTCAAACCAAACTCGAAAAAAACGGATTTAGCTCGGCTCGTCTAATGTTCGAGTTCGGCTCGATAGTTTGTGAGCTCAAAAAACTTAAGTATTTAATTAATTAAAATAGAAAAAAAAAACAAGAATTAAGTTGTAAATTATCCCAAAATCATCCTCTTTTTTGGGTTTGTGACTCGTGAAGCTCGGCTCGTTTAACGTGGTTCGACTATTCGAGCTCGAAATGGCTCGGTTCGTTTTCTACTCCTACCTCGAATTGGCTCGCGAGCTGGCTCGAGCCGAATCTTAAAGGTTCGAGCTCGGCTCGTTTTACTACTCGAATCAATTATTTAACTCGAGCTCAGGTTCGTGGCTCGTAAAACTCGGCTCGTTTAATGTGATTCGAGCTCGAACTCGAACTGGCTCGCGAACGGCTCGATTCGTTTTACACCCCTACGATGATGTAAGCAGGAAGGCGTCTTTTAGCACTCTTGGGACTAAATTGTTCATTTTAAAAAACATGAATGGTTTACTTGCCATTTAGCCTTTTCTTGATCAAAACTAAAGTTATTTATGTGGAACAAGGGCAAAATGCACTTTAGTACTTGCAAGTTGAAAATTTGCCATATGGAAGTATGTACTTAGGGGTGTTCACTATTTGGATAAAATCGAAAAGACCCAATAATCGAATTAATATCATATGATTTTCAATTAAAAACCGAAATATGAGACGCTTATATAATTCAATTATGAAGGTCTAGGAAGGAGGTCAGGTCTAGCAGGTAGAAAGGCATTGAGAGCTCCCTCAGCAACTACTAGTTCAACACCGGTTGGAAGTAAGGCATGAGGTGGTAGACGGAGAGAACTAATAGACCTTTGACTCATTTACTCACAGGAACTACTAGAGCTATAAAGTTTCAGTCTCACAATCTGATCCGCCTGGAACAAGGTAAGACAAGGTAACTAGAGCTCCTTCTGGGGGATTTGGACTGATTACTTAGACTACTAGGTACTAAAGTAACCGGAATAATCGAAATGTAACTATTAATATAGTTTATATCTGACTATATATATGTAATTAACCCTAGTCCCTAGGTATATATTGAAAATTTAACTCACACTCTCTCAAACCCTACTTCATTTGTTCTTTGGCCCCAACTAGCTAACTTTGTATGTTAATACAAAACTTTCAACATGACGCAATTGCCACTAACCTAACATGTATTCAGCCCCAACTAACTAACTTTGTATACCTATTCAACAGGATGTAATTGTCACTAACTTAACCTGCAACTCACTCTTCCTCGTTCCCCTTCACTTTAGATATATATATATATATATATATATATATCGTATTACACTTGTGTTTTAGGTGAACAAACCGAAATTAAAAGCTAATCCAACTGAAATATTATTCAGATAATTTGGTTTGATTATTAGTTCTTATTCGAATGATTTAGTTCCCCAAATCAACTAATGAATACGTGTACTTCATTGTATTAGCACTAGTGCTTCGACATGCTATACTGGAGTAACGTCTGTTGCAAGTTTGATGCTCATAAGCAAACCAAAAGAAAAACACAGGTCCATTGTTGCAATGAAAACAGAACTTGCTAACACAGATCAGGCCTACAGTGGAGTAAAGAGTGAAAATTGGATCAGACCAACACACGGCTCCCCCATAAAAACAGAGTAAAGTACTCCAGAAACATCAACTCTGAATTGTTTGAAAAGTGCCTTGCTTCCCAAGAAAACCATCATAAGTTCAAGTGATCTCATAACACAACGAGAATGAACACCAGAACTAATTAAAGAAAGTATGCTAAGCTTCTTCTTTCGGAACGCGATGCAGAGACCCAAATGCAGTGTTTAAAGCTGAAGATGAGCGAAAAGAAGCTTCCAATAACTGGAGTGCCTGAAACGAAAAATGAAACAGATATGATCAGAGTGGCAAAAATCAATCAGCAGACAACATATATATACAAAAACAAACTCATAATGGCAAAACTTACTTCTTTCTCCCCTATGCTAATTTTCCACGTTTCTAGATGAGATAAAGGAACCCCCAATTCTTTAACAAGAGAAAAAGTAGAAGTTGAGGCCAAATGCCGCACGACCAGATCATCAGACACCAAAAACAGCTCTTCAGCTTTGGCATATCCTCCATTACTGTCAGTTGAATCCCAATATGGTGACTTGGGATCAATTAAAAAAACCGGTTTCTCATTTCGACCAACACTATCAGAACGCCTCAGAAATGAAGGAGAGGGACTCATTGGAATACGTGAATAGACAACTGATGGAGAGGGACTCATTGGAATACGTGAATAGACAACTGATGGAGGATCCTGTGCCTTGAAGTTGGGAAGAAGAATGTGGCCGCTATAGTGTGGAGGTAGTTCATAGCCTTGTACAGCTTCCCAATGTCCATCAAACAAATAAGAAAAACCAATCATACGCCATACCGTCATCAAAGGGAGTGTGAGAAACGTGAAGAGAAGATCAACGAAACCTTTGTCAGCTATGGCAAACAGAATTCTACAGTCAGATTTTCTAACCAGCACTTCAACGGTTAGCGGTGTTGCTTTTCCTGTGCTTTTCTTTGTAGAGCTGATTAATGGCTGTTTCATAGGGTCCACTCTAACACCAACCTGCTTCTTGAGGAACGTATCCGTCAAAGAAGTCTTCGAAATAGCAGTGTTCAATATGAGGCATGAGATCTGAGGTTAGGTAAAAAATATAGACACACATCAGCTCATATATCATACAAGTTTCCAAAATATCGAAAAGAACAAAGGGAGCAACAGAGTTACCTGCTCTAAGCCAAGAGTTACAATCTTTTCCGCAAGCTCATCCGCGCACTTAATTCCATGGTCTCTAAAATACTGTAAGAGACACTCTGGATGGTTCGGCATATATAGCAAATTATCGCTAATCAAAGCCTTGTAGCATCCCTCATTTCCAATTTCCTCAACCTCAGACTCGTCTACTTGCAGGCATATCTCATTGTTCATAAACTTTCCACATTTTTCACACCTTACAGTGTCGTAGTTACTCACCAGCACCTCTGAGCCTGATTTCCAATGATGAGAACGACTAGAACATTCAAAATACTTAGTCAGTGCCACATCATCTAGCTTCACCTTCCGCTTCCTGCAAACTTCTTCCTCCACATGTCTCGGATGAACCAGCATCTGCTTGCAAGCTGGAGTCTTAAAACATTGCAAGCTGAGACCTTCCACGCTCTGGTACAGGTTACTGAAGCAGCCATAAGCCTCGAAACTTTCCTGTGTTCTTGCAAGCCGAACAACAGTTGCCATTGGAAAGGTGATGATACTATTAAGAATGTCAGTATAATCTTTTCCGGCCTCTCCTAGAACCACACACTCTCGTTTTCTGTCTATGAGAAGCTTAATAGCTGCAGAATCCAGGTACTCAGCCATGTTTTGATAGAACAGATTAGCAAGGACCCGAGAAGATGAAACTGAGCAAGTATGACATTTATACCAGTGGGAAGGGGAAAGGACAGCTGCAGAATTTAATGGCTCATTGATTGATTTTCTGTTGGACTCATCAATAGACCGAAGAAACCCAGAAAGCTTTAGACTTTCCAAATACATTGCCAAAAAAATCCCCACCAGTTACCCAATCCCTTCTTGTTGCATCATTCCTCAACAGATGACAGGGAAGAAATCTGCTATGAAAACCCAGAAAGCTTTATTTAGTCTTCAAAGAAGAAACCCAGAAAAGCCAAATTATCAGTGAAGTAAATACCAGAACAGTTTATGCCCACAAAATAACGTTCTTTTATGGCTTTCAATTCGATTTTCAATTCCAGAAACAGTTAACACAAAGGTATTCAATACTGAAAGATACCCCACAACAAAACAAATAACGTTTCACCCAAATGACAAAACCAGGAATTTATGCTCCGAAAGCAACCTCACAAAGAAAACAACTTTATGATCAACAAGATCCCAACTTCTGAATCCTCAGATGAAGTTCTTCTTCTCCCTTTACTTATTCCCCTCAAATTCTCCCCTCAATCTCAAATCTTGAACAAACCCCAGAAACAATATAAAAAAAGAAACAACCTTTCGGAGATGAAACCTCTGATTCCATGGACGACGATCTGGATTGTGATCTCGTGGTACAGTTCGAACATCGGGGTGCTTCTGTTAAACAAGTACTTGCTCAGCAACTATGGCTTCAAGTACCCAATCTTCCTCACCATGTGCCACATGCTGGCCTGCTCTCTGCTCAGTTACGTTGCGATCGTGTGGATGAAAGTGGTTCAGATTCAAAGTATTGGGTCCAAAAGACAATTCTTCAAAATTACGGGGCTGAGTCTGGTGTTCTGCTTCTCGGTTGTTTTAGGGAACGTTTCGTTGAGGTACCTTCCGGTGTCGTTTAATCAGGCCATTGGCGCTACGACGCCGTTTTTCACGGCTGTCTTTGCCTTTATTATCACTCACAAAAATGAGACTTGGGTTACTTATCTCACATTGCTTCCAGTTGTTGGAGGAGTCATCATTGCTAGTGGGGTAATTACTAAATAATAATATATTCTTCTTTTTTAACAAAAAAAATATATATATATATCTATATAATCTTCTTAAAACATCTTCTTTTTTTTCCATTTATTTAAACAAATAAAGGTTGAGATTAATTTAATATGGAACATTTATATGTTCAGGCTGAACCAAGCTTCCAATTGTTTGGATTCATAATGTGCATCTCAGCAACAGCAGCAAGGGCATTCAAATCAGTACTTCAGGGCATTTTGCTTTCATCAGAAGAGTAAGAAGCTCTCAAATTCTTTTAGTTTAAATTTTTAACTCTTCGAGAATCAGTACGAGTATCGACATTTTATTCATTACGCCATCAGCCCTAGAGTGACTATTGGTATGCAACAATAATTTATTGAAGATCTCTACGTGTTTTTTCTTGCATTACTTAGCGTTTATAGCCCTAGAGGCTTCTATATTGTTCTTTCTAAGCTTAGTCGTTTGATCTATCTTGTATTGGCTTGTTTTATCTAATAAAATAAATCTATTTCTTTATTTGTTGTCTTATCTTTATTGTTTTTGTATTAGGGAAAAGTTACACTCCATGAATTTGTTGATGTACATGGCCCCAATAGCAGTTGTGGCTCTTCTTCCAGTAACACTATTGATGGAGGGAAATGTGTTTGGAAAAACCATACTTCTAGCAAAAAAGGATATGAAAATTGTCTACTACCTTCTCTTCAATGCTTCCATGGCTTACTTGGTTAACTTGACCAACTTTCTAGTCACTAAACAAACAAGTGCCTTGACTCTTCAGGTATATAGTATGGGTATTGGTTACTTATGCACTAGCTATTAAATTATATGGTAGTAATCTGCTTAACTCATGGTTGAGTCGTAGTGTTTGAGTGAGGAATTTCGAGAAATTTCTTCTTGATTTGTTACATCGGTCACATCATTTAGTAAACCAAGTTGGTGAATCGAGTCTAAGTTTCCGGTTTCAATCTTGTATGATGATCTCTCTTGTTCCCTGTGTTTTAATTATTTATGTTTTTCAATATGTTCTCAATTCAGATTATTTACGGTGATAATTTTGATGCAAGGTCTTCGTTGGGGATCCTCTTAGTGGCTTCTGGTGTCCTATGCTCGAATAAAATTTGGAGTTCTAAAAAACTGTAAATATTTATTCATTAATAAAATAAGTAGTTGCATTTCAAAAAAAAAAAAAAAAAAACTTGACCAAAATAAGTTTATTGTCCTTAAACATAATGATTAAGGCTTAAATACACATTACTACCCTAAATTATAACAAAGTGGACAAATAAGGATCTGAACAAAAAACAATGCAGATAAAAACATGAATTATAAAAAGCGATGCAGATGAGGGTCTCATTCAGACCCGTATTTGCACCGTTTTCCGAAGTTCAAACCCTTATTTGCCCACTTCATCATAATTCAATGTAGTGATGTGTATTTAAGCCTATGATTAATCTATTAGTAGTATCATCAAAGCATCAAAGAATTTAAACTAAAGGATATGTTACATTAGGTTTGAGCATATGAAGATAGAAACTTTTCATTTGAGAACAATTTTGCTCCTGAAGATTGTTGAGAATGTTCAACCTAGCCCCTAATTCCTGGTTTTGTTCATTTGGGTCCTAATTTAATTAATAATTTCAGGTTCTGGGGAATGCAAAAGGTGCAGTGGCAGTGGTGATATCCATTTTGATCTTCAAGAACCCTGTTTCAATGGTTGGAATGATGGGCTATGCTCTCACTGTTCTTGGTGTTGTGATGTACAGTGAATCCAAGAAGAGCAAGAAATGAGACTTCTTTTTTGCAATTTCGTTTCCATTTGAGTTCTGTTACATCTTTTGGCTTAGCCTGTATTCGTCCATACAAACACGAAGTGATAGAGTTTCAAAAGTTGTTAACTGTGAGGAAAAGAGTGTAACATACATGAATTTCAAAATCAAACTAATTTAGGGATGATATATGTCATATTTTGGTTCCATTTTAAGAATTCGTCATATTTTAATCCTATAGATATAATTTTATGTTCTATTGGGGTCCTTCCGTCAGTTTGACTGTTAAGTTGACTGTTAGTTAAGTTATTTTTACACAAATGCCCCTAAAAACACAATCTAATTACATAATTAATAGTTGTCGGAGATCTTCGTCATCCCATTCATCGGCACCGTCCCAATAATCACATCTGACATCATCAGCCCCGAATTTCCTAACATCCGATCCGCCATCCTACCTGCCCCAAATTATTAAGACTGGCATATATTTTGTCAGGAGAATGACCTTTTTGCTATCAACGTTTGTAAAAGGGCATTTTTTACAACTATTTTAAAAACGGATCCATGATTACCAGTAACGTTTACGTTTTATGTCCCCGTTTTCCATTGACTATTGGCTCACACACATGATATCCCTAGTTTAGAAATACAAAACAAATTTCCTTAAAAAAAGTATACTACCTTTATCCCAAATATAAAATTTCGTTCGAGCTCGTTCATATTACTTTTAAGTCAAACTTGAACAAAATTCTAAGTTCGATACCTTTATCAAGCCTAACATGAACAACTTAATACTCGACTCGGCTCGATTTTATTCCAATTTTTTTCATTGATATTCGTGAACAGCTCGAACTCGATTGATTTAAAGCTCGTTCGAGCTCGTTCATATTATTTTCAAG
>JBBYHH010449062.1:0-11440 GCA_038382905.1 Daphne laureola
CAACATTCATCAAGCTAGATCATTTTCAAGTGAGTGTTTCCTCCCTTTGAGTGAGGTTTTCCTCCCATTGAGTGAGGATCACATCAACGTTAGAATAGATAACTTAAAAAAGAAATTTTTCGGTTGGGTTTTTCAAACGGGTTCACAAGTTAGTGGTCACTTAAGTGGCCGACGTTACCGCCAGCCACCCGGTTCTCCAACCACCCGGTTCTCCAACCACCGTAAAAGATGCTTCCGCCGCAACGGGAGCCGGGGGTGGTGGTGACACGAAAACAGTCAAATCCAATCTTAATCCAAACCCGAACAACCCAACCCGAATCCAAACCCGACCCAATCCAGTCGATTGACATCATAGGCGGTTTGCTACTACACCTCCGATCTCCAACCCGTCACCGACCACATGCAACTAGATCTAGGTCACCATGTTCCTCCAGTCATAGTCTCCGATGCTGCCCACCCACATCCCCGCCCAAGCGTTATGAATTCACACCTACGACCTCACCGGTGGTAGTGATGAATTGGTGGCTCGGGTGGCGGTCGTTGCATCAAATGGCCCTGTCGCTTGTCCTGCTGGACCAACAGTATTGACACTGTTTCGCTTCTTTCACAAAGCTTAATGTTTCTCTTATGGATTATAATTTCTTTTTCCTTTCACCCAAAATGATATTTTCTCTCTCAAATTAAAACATTGGTGGTTGAAGTTTGGAGGTGGGAAGCCATTATTGATCGATCTAATACATGGTGCAAGGGAGTGGTGAGTGACAAGAAGATTAAAAACATGCCCTCCGCAAGTGGATCCACAACCACACGTCCAACCGTCTTAATCATCACTAATGGTTCTAATCGATCCAAGGAGGAGGAGGATCGGAACTGTACTCGCCGGTGACTTGCTGTTTAAAAAAAAAACCGCCAGTAACTTCCAATTGTAGAGTCTTCAAAGTCTAGAAATACATGGTCTGTTACTTTAGTGAATGGATGATGTAGTTGTGGAACAGATCTTCATTTGTAGAGTTGATAGTAACATTGGTTATATACTTATAGTTGTCTACTGATTATAGCAAATGGATGCATTGTGAACGAGACAGATGGTGAGGTGCGTGTTTGGGTGGGTGGTCAAAAGATGGCAAATGTACGTCTCTCAATAAATAGTAAATTCGGTGAATACCAGGTTAAATTCATAGGAATTTATTATTCTAACAATTTATGAATGAACAAGGAAAATAAAGAAGATGATTGATTAATTTTGTAGAGAATTAATTAACAAATTAAAGTGTAAGTGATTAAGAAATTAAATACTAAAATTATCTCCTAGGATTGTTGATCCACTTAAATTTCACGTTTGATAATTTAGAACTACCTATAATTATTATTCTCAATTTGTAAGACAATGTATCAATTCTAAGTATCATCTATCGAGCGTCCACCTAGATAATTAAAATATAGTCATCACTCCACTCTAACTGTTCAAGTGATCGATCTCTTTCCTAGACCTGTGACAAGTCATCACTCTATGACGAAGTCTAATATAATTACCATGTAGTCTAATAATATTTTTCTCTATTGAGTATAAGCATATCACAAATGTTTCATAACCAAAAGAATAATGAATGAACTATCTAATAATTAAATAAGAATCATGGAATAATAATTTATAAAATTAAATATCAAATCCTAAATTTAAATTTTACAAATAAATTTTAAAAGATAAATTAAACTAGCTAATAAACAAAATTAAATAAAAGATGAAGAAACTTGGATGCGGACGAAGCGGCTTTGCTTCTGGCCTAATGCTCCCAATTGTGCGAACCCACCACCTGTGCGCGACTCGCGACTCCCTTTCAAGGTAAAATAATTGTTTTTTTTTTTATTATTATTTATTATTATTATTATGTTTAACTAAGCGAGATTAGGGTCTAGAGTCCAAATCGGATATTCAATCCGGGTAATATAGGAATTAGGTGCAAGACATGCTAAAAAGTGTCTTAATGCCTCATTTCTCCTCTAAGTTTCATATTTTGTTGACTTTGGCATCAACCTTTATCCTTATACCAATTTAGCCCCTCAGCTTCTATCTTTAATTCATATAGCTTTAACTTCTCATATCTTGTCAATTTCGCCTTAATTCTTTAACTTTGCTCCAAATCCTCCCAAAGTAGAATCCTAAAAAATCCTTGTGCAAAATAATGAGAACATAGTAATTAATTAAGTTTATATGAAAAATTGAGGCTATATATATATAATAATAATTTGCACTTATCAAATACATCCAAACTCAAATAATTGATAGTCCCTAACAATTCTACCTACATACAATCCTAGACTAAGCATAAAAATCAAGAAAATTACCAATACCCGCTCAAGCAAAATCATCATCCAGAACCACACATCACTAAACATATAAATGATCAAATAAGTTTTAAGACTTTGTGCTCGAACTAATAAACAAAAGATCACTCTCTAAGTGGTTCACTCTTTAAAGTAGGTGTGCACGTGTATATAGTGATCTTACTAAGCATCTTCAATCCATAGGCTTGCTAGCGAACCAAAACTCCTCTACTCATTCTTCTCAAAGGAAAGGTTGCATGTCTTACTAATCGGATGGTCTTTCATCCAGGTTGTAATGACGCCTATCTTGATTAGGACGGAAATTGGTTGAAAGTTTTCTTTAGATGGAGCTTATATGAAACATCTTGAGTTTACAAGTTATTGGGCACTAAAAATGAACAATAATCACACATTTTTTACAATAATGCACCTTTCAACCTTTGTGAGAGTTATGGAATAAGCAAATAAGTACAAGTGTCTTTTCCTTGATTTCACACTTTTTTTTTCTTTTTTGTTTCACAACTTAGGCACATTTTTTTTCTCAAGAATTGTCAGTTCACTCGCATAACACAACAATATGACATCCCCAAACTCAAATTTTGAGCACACCACAAAAATTACATACCTATGCCCAGAATATAATACTCAATAAATTTTAGAGACGAAAAGGTAATATAAGAGAACGAAATAGCTTAAAATATGGGTGATCAAAGAATCCGGCTTAAAGCTCAAATGAGGTTATCTAATGGAAATTCATTACAGGTTGGCTATTCAGATAACAGGCTCATCCTAATTTGTCATCCACTACGTGGAGAATACATTTTTGTGTTGGGGGCTTACTGCGGTTTGGGAGGCAGTAAGCCATCACCGCAGTAAATGACGCAGCAAGAGTTTACCGCGGCCGTAATCATAGTAAGGCCGCAACAAACCATCTTTTTAGGGATTTCCTCTTCATTTTCGCTGCACAATTCATCTTCATTTTTCTTCTTTCTCCTTTCTGTAATCCTTCTTCATCTTCTTCTTCTTTCTTTCTTTCTTTCTCCTTCTCCTTCTTCTTCTTATTCTTCTTCCTGATTTCCTTCTCTCTTATTCTTCGTCTTCTTCCTTCTTCTTTCTTTCTTTCTTCTTCTTCTTCTTCTTCTTCTTCTTCTTCTTCTTCTTCATTTTCTTCTTCTTCTTCTTCTTCTTCTTCTGGGCCACCGTTGCCACCGCTGCTCCACCGATGTCGCTCTCTCACCGTCACCAGCATCCCCTACGTCGCTTGCTCCTCCTACTTCGCTTGCTCCTCCTACGTCGCTTGCTCCTCCTACGTCGCCAATTTTTGGGCATTTCTGGGCATTTCTGGGCATTTATGAGAAAAGGTGGATGAATCCGGATGAAATTCATTCGGATTCATCCACTTTTTTTTTAATTATTGAAAATGCTCACTGCGACCCCAGCCGTAACAGGCCACAGTAGGCGCTGCAGTTCCATGCGCAACACAACATCTACCACATCTCAATTTACTGCGGTAACTAGGGCGGCATCTCCCGCAGTTTCTACTGCGGCGCAACCGCGTTTGGGGCCGCAACACTCCTTGTTTCATCCATGTAGTGATCATATTCCCGGCTTAACATGCAACATATATACATTTATAATGGTTTCAAGCAAGTAAGTTCTAGCTCTGATACTTAGCAAGATATTCTCAGGAAAGAACCATTCACACAATTCATGCATAATTAGGCTCAAAATCTCACTAGTAGAATCTCCATTTAAAGCTTTGAACACAATTTCCTACCCCCTATATGATCAGATACATGTAAATTAATGGAGGTTCCGGATTAAAATTCAACTTACTGGAGCATTGGGGTCCCTAAATGCAACGTATCCACTATATGCAAATAGACTTTTTTTTTCAAAGTTTTAGTTTTTTTAATATGCAATGCAATCTAAACTAAGTCCGCAAGAAAATTCTGATAATCATTCCACTGAAATCAACCAACAATCTCCATGTAATCATGCAATACAAACAACCCCCAAACTCAAAGTCAACCATGTCTTCATGGTAAGGGAAAGAAAAATATGATGGAATCAGAACAATAGTCATACATGGGGGACCAAGTTAGGTCCCTGTTCCATTTCTTGGGAGGTTCCACTGCCATCAGTAGCACTTATGTTCAGATATGGAAAGAAACGAATTCATATATGGATATAGTGCATTTTTCCCTTCAGATTGATAGATTGTAGGCGAAAAACAAACAACTGTAGCAAAAGTTATGGTCAATTGAAGTTCTGACATCAGTAGCGGAATCCCTATGCATCACTACTCGGTGTAAAAGGTCCAAGTCGACCGACATTGAAGTTGGAGGGACCAACATTCGAGCACCAAACGCTCTGTCTTTCACAGCCTTGAGATGTCGGTCGACTTCACTTTGGGATGGACCAACATTGGACCACCAAACATATTGTCTATGGAAAATTTGAGGAAGTCGATCGACATTGGACCAACATTCGACCACCATCAATTTCTAAAAAATAAGAACACTAGATGTCGACCGACATTATGGACCACTATGGGACCCTTAAACGTGCTGGAAAAGTTTTTTTGTGCAGGTCTGTCGACATCGCACTGGGATGGACCAATATTCAACCTCCAAACACCCTGTTTTGCCAATTTTTTAAAGGAGGCCTCTAAATTCATCGGATGAAGGAAAGTACATCTCTTCATCTACATTCGAAGTCCAAGTACATCATTAAAATTGATAAGTATGACCCTAACCCAGCCCACTAACGAGACCAACAAGCCCGTTTACGAGGTGACACCTCGTATAACAAATACTACACTACACAATCCGCCCACAATTAATAAGGGGCACTCATCACATTATCATTAATGGCACCACACTTCGGGTCAACAGATCCTCCAAAGCCTGTAACAGCTACCTCGACAAACATATCCACCTTGCGTCGTCAGGGGTGAAGGCTATTTTTATTACGTCGTCAGGGTCCAGTTGTAAAGGCATTCATGAGTTGTGAAGGCTGTTTATTACTATGTTCAGATGCCCTTTGGCCTAAAAAAATGCAGGGGAAACATTCCAACGACTCATGAATGAAGTATTCTCCCATATAATGGGTTGTAATCTCGAAGCCTACGTCGATGATGCCATAGTCAAAAGCATGACATTTAAGGACCACCTCCTCGACCTTGAAGAAACTTTCTAGTCGTTTCGACGATACAACATGAAACTTTGAAATGAAAATTTTAGAAAGTTTTAATAATTAAACGGATCCTTAGAATCTAATGCCATGAATGGAAAAAGTTTACCCTTCCAGGGTAAAAATTGCAAGTGTGTGTCCTCAGCATATACATTCAGCTTGACGTTAGCTGGAAACTTCAAGGTGGAGCTTAAGTTCTTGAATTAACTCTTGTCAATTTGGTTGGGTTTAAGCCAAACTTAAGTCATCGCTTAATCCCAACTCACTCATATATATGAAAAAATTATTTTTATTTTACTCAAATGTAGATAAATTCTCCATATGTTTAAAAGTAATAAATTTACGTAAATCGAGAATGAATTCTCAAGTTTTAATCACATAAATGACTTACTCAATTTGATTAAGTCAAAAATAGCTTAAGCCATTAGATTAAGTTATTTATGTGATTAAATTTTGAAGATCGGTTATCAATTGTTTTAAATTTACTATTCTTAAACATATACTCTCTTTGTCTCATAAAGATTGCATCTTTTGTTTTGCAGTTTTCACAGTATTTAATCTACGGTTTATTTTTATGGTTTCGTAGACATGTAAAGTTCAATTATCCATATGTTTCTCATAATTTGCAATCAAAACTTTCTAGATACAATTTGTTTTTTATTTATTTTTTCATTATTTATCTTAGTAAAAGTTTGAGTCAAGTAGTGCAACTTGAAACATCAAAATCAAATACTACAATTTTTATGAGACGGAGAGAGTATTTATCTAACTCTGAATAAAATACAGAGAAAATATTCATATATATGCGAAAATTGGACATAAGTTGGATTTAAGCCAATAGCTTAAGTTATAAGCCATTGGCTTAAGTCCAACCAAATAGGTTCATAATCTCTGGAAGTAAAATGATCCACTTGTCGGTATCCCTGCAAAACATTTGATGTGCAGAAGAGAAGAATGACATAACACATACATCTAATGAAACGTAGACTGCGATGACAGGAAGATCAGTCTTTAAGTACGGGGTTTAATGTACGCCAAAGATGAGGGGTCGAGAGCAGGAGAGGATTTCTTCATGGTGGAGAGAGAGAGAGAGAGATAGGAAACTTGAACTCCGCGATGGCCAAGCAAGACAATAGAGAATGGTCCAACTGAAGACATCAGACAACAGGGGACAAGTATCCAGGGTGGTGGAAATGAACTCCACAAGTCTGTTCTTTACAGACTTTCCAAAGAATTGGCCAAAAGAAAATATGTGGCAATTATTTAAGATGTTGGTCTTGTGGTTTATGTGTTCATCCCACAAAAAAAGACTAAGGGAGAGAAGGAGTTTGGTTTTGTTCGGTTTAAAGGAGTTAGTCATCTAGAGAAGTTAGTGAAGGAAATAAAAGGTGTAAGTGTTAGTGCAAAAAGTCTAACAATCAATGTTGCACGCTTTAGAAGAGTGGAGGTGCCAGACCAGAAGGACAAGAAGTTAACAAAGCCTCAACATGAACTTCATAATACTCTGGTATGTAAGATTGTTCCACCGACTAGATATTCAGGTCAAACTTAGTATGCAGGAACTCTGACTGGAGGCAATAATCCCCCAAAGTTGGACGAAACGGGAGAAGTGGAGAAGGTTGTGGTGATCGAAAAGCCAGAGACAGAGGAACTCGAGTGGCTGAGTCGATGTGCTGTAGGGGAGGCCAAGAATGGAGAAATTTTAAATGATATAAACCACTTGCTAAGGAATAAAGGTTTTCTAAGTTGTACTTCTAAATACGTTTGAGGGTTCAGACTTATTCTGGAATGTGACTCCAAAGAGACTATCTAGAAAATATTGCAAGAAGGACAACCTACCCAGCTGTAGTGGTTCGTATGGGTGTGCCCATGAGAGAAGTCGAAGGAGTTATCTCGTCTAGGCCGACTAGTTTGGTTAAGCATTGAAGGAATTCCATTGCATGCCTGGATAGGAAGCACGTTCTAATCAATTGCTAAGGAATTTGGTCAAATGGTGGAAGTAGAATACTTAACTTTGCATAGGGAACATACTCATATTGGTAGAGTTTGTGTTCTAACGAAATCCATGAACTGCATCAATGAGGTTCTGTGTCTAAAAGTGGAAGAGGAAGTTTTTTCGGTAAGAGTAATGGAAGATGTGGCTGAAATCATTGATTTTGGGCCAAGGTATGAGGACAACGAAGTTGAAAATGAATCCAGGGAGGCGGTGGAATCAGAGGAGGCGAAGTCGCTAGCACGTTCAGACCTTGGCTCTGCCGCAGAAAGCTACATTCTAGAGTCATCATCGCAAGCTCAGGGGAAGAGAGACCGACATCATTTGAATGAGCCGGTCACTTGGAAATTGTAACCGCATTAAATGCGGCAGTGGCAGATAAAGAAAAGGGGCGTACAAACAAGGCGGCTGCGTGTTTTGAAGAAGCAAACCAGGAGAGGACAAGTCAGTCAGGATAGCCTTTTAGAGCAGTTGGTGGGATGGGCCCAAGCCGAAGTCTTATCCCAGTGCAAATTATTAATGGAGACTACCAGGGTGAGCTATTGGGAAAAAATGGGCTTAACCATGGTGAAGATATGGGCTTAAATGAGAATAACAAGCCCGAAATCTGATCTGTTGATGGTAATATGGGGGAAGGTGGTGAAACACGTGACCGGGAAAACAACCGATTAGAGGGGTTCCACAATCGCCCCTTCTCCATGGAAGCTGGATCAGAATCGCGAATAGAAGAGGGATTTGAGGGAAATCCCAGTCAAACAAAATTGAAGATAGGAAAAAACACAACAAGCAAAGGATCTAGATCCAGCAAGTGAGTTGTAGGCATGGAAATAGGTGGGGGCCTTGTAAGAAGAGTATCATTGAGGGAGGTCAAAAGGTTGGCCAAATCAAGAAATAAAAAATCTCAAGGAGTTCCTACAGTGAAGGTAAGAAAAACCCCGGCTCTTGTGAGGGATGTTAGGGGAGGTGTGGAATCAAAATCAGACTCAGTTGATGCAACATATCCCTTGAGCTCCAAAGACAGTAGCACGCGGAGAATGGGAGAATCATTGGGCTTCACCTTCACCTCCAAAAATTTGAAGACAATTATTAAAGTTGTACAAGATGAGTCAATTGAACCCTTATGAAGACTTTATCTCTAAACATAAGAGGTTTCGGAGGAGAAGTAAAAGTTCGCCTGCTGCACGAGCTTATTCAGGAGGAAATAGAGTTTGTTGCAATCCAGGAATCTCTAGTAACAGGTGACGCCACAGGTATTATTAAATGCTTATGACCCCATTGTGATTATAGCTTTTATCAAGTAGCTTCAGTGGGCAAATCTGGTGGTTTACTATGTATGTGGAAAAGAGACCCGTTTGTTGTTGTGTCATCTTTTTTTGGTGCAGGTTACTTGGGTATTGTAGGTAGATGGAAAGGATACCCAGAAGAGATTACCATAATAAATGTTTATGGGCCACATGATAGATGTTCAAAAAGAAGGCTATGGGAGGAGCTGCTTGCAATTAAATCAACCTCCGGTTCTGCTTGGTGCTTGCTGCGGGAGTTCAACGTGGCAATAAATGAAGAAGAACATAAGGGTTGTTTTTTTTTTTTTTACAAAGGCAAAGCAAAAGACTTCAATAACTTCATAAATCTTGCGAATCCACAAGATTTAAGCATGGTTGCAAAACAATTCACCTGGATTGGTCAAGGAGGAGGAAAGCTGATTAAATTGGATAGATTTTTACTGTCTAAAGAGTTAGTGGACTCATGGCCAGGGATGTCAGTGGTAGTTCTGGAGCGAGTTTTCACATATCATTGTCTGATTCTTCTAAAATGTTCCGAGATCGATGTTGGCCCATCACCCTTTCAGTTCTTTGATCACTGGCAGCAACAAGAGGGTTTTAATGTGATGATTCAGTCAGAGTGGCAAAATCTGTCAGTGGCAGGATGTGCAAGCTTTGTCATGAAAGAGAAGTTAAAATTCGTGAAGGAGCAGATTAAATTATGGAGGGGCAGCAATATTGCAGCGGATTTAGCAAGAGTCAAATCTTTGTGCGTAAGAATGGTAAATTGGGATAAGATGTCTGAATTGAGAGAGTTATCCCTATCGGAGAGTGAGGAATTTATTTTAATCAGGATGCAATATTTTCAGGGTAAAAGACAAGTATCACTCTACCTAAAACAGAAATCTAGGGTGAAATGGGCGGCTGATGGTGAGGAGAACACAAGATTCTTTCATGGAATCGTCAAAGCGAGATTGAATAAAAATTCAATCAAGGGTCTAAATGTTAATGGAAGGTGGGTGGAAGATGCCAACACTATAAAGAAGGAAATTGCACAGTATTTCATGAAGCGTTTTAAAGAATATAATCTGCAGCGTCCACTGTTCATAAGCCAGAAATTCAAGAAGTTATTTGCATCTCAGGTAGAGATGCTTATTAGTCAGGGTTTTTCTTGCTACATGCGATAACTGTATATCAGACTGAAGCTCAGGAAAACACTAGACTAAGAAAATACATTTATAAACACCTCATGATTGAAAAAGTATCTGTTTACCCAGAAGAAGCTAAATATGAGGCAACACAGGTGGCTCGAGTATATGAAGGACTATGATTGTAGTATCGAGTACACTGTGGGTAATGGGAACATGGTAGAAGATGCTTTGAGAATGATGTACACCGGGTTGGTCAAGGGTTGAGATTTTGGGAACAAGGCCGATGACTCAGATTTGACATGTTTGTGGCAGAGATGACACTAGTGGGAGCAGGTGCAAGTATACACTTTGACCATTCAGTCAGACTGGTTGACCAGAGTCAGAGAGGCACAGAGTAGAGATTCAGGGTTGAAGAAGCTCTCGGGAGAGGACCGAGGAGCACTGCGTCCATCTTTTGAGTATCGACAGTGACTTTTATACTTCAGGGGATGGTTATATGTGTCGGATGACTTTACACTCTGGGATGAGATTCTAGAGGAGGCACACTCTAGCAGGTTAAACATCCACCCTGGGAGTAAGAAGATGTACCATGACCTTCGTTCTCACTTCTGGTGGTCAGGGATGCGAAAGCATATTGCCACTTATGTGGCTAAGTGTGCCATTTGTCAGCGGGTGAAGGTGGAACATCAGAAACTAGCTAGTACGTTATAGACTTTGCCCATTCCTGTGAGGAAGTGAGGCAACATCACTGTGGATTTCCTGACGGGTCTACCTCCGACACGATCACATCACGACGCGATATGGGTGATAGTCGACCGTTTGATGAAGTGCGCACACTTTTTATCGATACAGGTGACAGATTCACTGGAGAAGCATGCCCAGTTATATATTCAGAAGATCGTGCAACTACACGGAGTGCCATACTCTATCATTTCAGATAGAGATCTATGGTTTACCGCACGATTTTGGGGTGCCTTCCATAAGGCATTGGGCACGCGACTCCACCTGAGAATGACTTATCATCCCCAGACTGACGGACAGTCGGAGAGGGTTATTCAGATTGGAGAAGATATGCTCAGGAGTTGCGCATTTGACTTCGGGTGAAGCTGGGACCAACACCTGCTGTTGGTAGTGTTTTCTTATAACAACAGCTATCAAAGCACCATCGGCATGACGCCTTACGAGGCATTATATGGGCGGAGGTGTATGACACCTCATTGTTGGTCTGAGGCATCAGATCGGATTGAGTTAGGCCCCGAAGTCATTGAAGAGACTACATAGAAAATCAAGAAGATTCAAACGCGGTTAAAGAGCGTGAATGACCGGACCACCTCTGTTACCACCACCCCCGGCCGGACCCGGCGGAGGCGCGCGTGTCAAGCAGGAACAGGGGTGGCGGGAACCAGCGACATGCCTAAACTCAATTTAATTAACCTTTCGGCACAACGGATCCACTTGGAACCAAACCCGGCTACAAACGTACAATTAAGTATAAGCTTGCAACACATACAACT
>JBBYHH010449173.1:0-11440 GCA_038382905.1 Daphne laureola
CCTCCAAGAGTTTCCTTAGTCTTAATTGTGGAACCATATTGTTATCCGAATGAGTCATAACATTTGCGGGTTTCAAATCTGAACTGTCGTAAGAACCATCGACTAACATAATACAGAGCATAACCTTAATCATAACCTTAACTATAACAGTTAGGTCATATCATTACATTTCATCAGACGGATACATATACCAATACCCTCACGTCCAAATGGGCGGAGGTCCATACACATATATTCACGTCCCCCCGGACGGAAGTTCACATCATATCCATAATCATAGCCTTTAACATTTCCGTATTCATCGACCCATACATATTCCATCCTCACAGAATCACTCCTTCGGTGGTATTCCATAACTTATAGAAGAAGAATCTATCGTCCTTCCAGAAGAACTTACTTACACTTGCTTTTGAGCAAATTGTCCTTTCCCATATAATCCTACATTATTTTCTTCTAACTTCCTGATCCCAGGAATCTTCTCCAGAAAATGACTTACTTTCCCTTTTGTAAGCCAGTTGAAACTTCATTAGCATACTTTCTTACTTATTCTTTAATCGGGGTGTAAAACCCAAATCCTTGACCCTTTAATTTTGGACACCTCAATGTTCTTTTACACAACCTTAAACACCCATTAGAACATCATATCATTGATAAAACATTCATTTATGAAGGTTTGGTCCATCCTGATCACCATTCCTTGTGGTGTTTCAATTTTTCTTCCAACAATAGTTTTCTAGCAAAACCAGCTGTCATTCAAACATTGTTAATTAATTCTACAGGTGTCCAAATTTAGTTCCGTAAATTTTTCATTAAACTAAAAAAATGAGGATACAACCCCATAAAATTTCAGAATTATTGTCCATGGCAATTGGTACAGTTTATTCGTACAATATTGGCCAAACTCTGTTATTTTTCCTGAAAACAGCTTTGTGTCTAGTCTTTGGTTTCTTTTCGTTTTCTTCCGTATACCTTTAATCGGAATGGGGATTCTTCCCCATATCCTATTATAGAGTGTGAGTGTTCCTGACTCTATCATTGTATTGTTTATGGAGGTTTCCAAGCCTTCCCAAATAGTACGACGTGTCGTTTGGCACAGTCGTTGTGAATGGCGTTTCTTAGCCAACCAATCCATACTTAAAACTTCATCATATTTGGTCTTGGCTAAAACCAACAAATATGATTAGAACTAATGACTACCCAAGGTGAGCGTGCATCTCCGTGCATGCTTATCAGAAAATCAAGTACTGACTTCCGGTAGTATGAATTATAACCATGTCGGGCCAATACGCGATAGGTAGATGCAGATATGTCAAACATCTCTGTGACATAAATAGAAATTTAAGTGCCCATATTGAAAAGCACATGTACATATTACCATTAAGTAAAAGTGTACTTGCAAGTGCGCCTTGCTGTGCAGTCCTGGCCCTCTCGATCTGAAAGATGCGTCCGGCCTGTGTGGACTGCTATGACCTCTACTGCTGCTGAGGTCTGGGGCCACCCTGAGGTGCACCGCATCACTGGGATGCATTGGGTTGGCCCTAGGTTGGAACCTGGACTGTGCTGTAACATCCCACCTCCGTGTTTCTAGACAGTCGCTGACCCAATGATCAAACGATCCACACTTGAGACAACTTCCTATCCCGAAGTAGCACGTCCCTCCATGATTTTTGTCACACTGTGGGCAACCTTGAAATGTCCCTACTGATCCTGATCCTTTGGTGAAACTGCTAAATTTCCCCGACTTATCATTCTTCTTGTTTGCCCCCTGCTGATCTGGGCCTTTCCCACCTGTCTGGGGTCGCGAAGGCACTGGCTTTCCGTGTAGCTCGTGTTTCTCAATAAGTGTAGCTTTCTGTACTGCCTCATGATAGGTAGTAAGGCCATGGGTTACCAAGTACTTGCTGATTTCCGGGTTCAATCCTCGGATGAACCGCTTTGCCTTTTCCTCATCCTCCCCATCATATATGTGGACGTACCAACTTATCAAATCTGTATCCATATTCTGTGACTGTCAGAATACCCTGGACCAAAGTTTCAAACTTGGCCTGTCAGCTGTCCTGCATCGCATATCCAATCCATCAATCATGGAAGAGGGAGGTAAACTTGTTCCATTTCATTCCGGGATCTCTGCGTCCCTTCTTAGTGTACCTGACCTTCCTATCTATGACCACGCCCTTCCACCAGTTATAGGCGAGGTCCCTGAGTGTATATGTGGCCAAGGTAACCATTTCCGTAGATGAAAACTTCAAACCCTCCAAAAGTCATTCCATATCCGAGTACCATAGCTCAGCTGAGTCCGATCCTCCCTTGCCTGAAAACTTGGGCGGACCGAGGCGTTGGAAATGCTCAAACGTGCTCAATGATTCAGATCTGGCATCGTGCCTCTTCCGAGGTCTGCGAGCTTCACTCTCATCAGATGTGTCGGACCCATCCCTGGCCCGACGCCTGCATCCTGAATGTGATCTTCTCCCAGAACTGACCGTATCCTCAGCCTTATGAACAGGTGACGGCTGAGGTTGGACAGGTGGTGGCTGGACTAGAATACCCTGATCCGGCTGCACTCCCTCTGCCCCTTGGTTGATCTGAACCGTCACACCAGGCCATACATTCATCAATAGTGTCCTAATCTGTTCTAAGACCTGGACCACCTGAACTGGGGGTTGTTGTCCTTCCGGTAGGGGTTGTCCTTCTTGTGGGGGCGGAGGTATCGGCTGAACGGGCGGTCCTCATGCCATCATATTACGTCATCCCCCCGGTACTTCCATGGGTTCTGGGTCTTGAAGCTCCAGATTATTAATCCTATCCCTACGGGTATTAACCATACTCTGTCATTTTCAATAGGAGGTTTGGCCAAAAATGATTAACTTTCATCCAATAGTTATCAGCGGTTTCCTAATGGCTCTGTAGTATGCATGTAATGTCATGATGTACATTATGCTTGTGCATTATTGCATTGTGGAACCTTACTTATCCTTTATTTACTTTAGTTCATACCTTTTATGAACATTTTGGCGCGATATCTGTTTAACCAAATTTTTAAGCCATAAGTTATGCTAGGTATAGTGTAAACTAACCAACCTTAGTGATCCTACCTATGGTTCTAAGATAATCCTAGTAAAAGTTAGCTACGCTTTTAGTTCAAATTACTCTAGAACAATAGGTGGATAGGAAAAATCCTGGTTGGCAGTCTAACCATACTTAGTACTAACCTAGGCGACCTACTCTTATACCAACTTGTCACCACCCCACCCCGGTCGGCATGTGCGTCGTCTGCGGAAGCGTCGTGAACATTGCTGGGAGGCGGTGATGACTGGTGGAACTGAACTTCACTGTGATTGTGGGCCCCGAAAACCCAACCATTTTTAAACTTTTCCGAACTTAATGTTTCTAACATGTTATTTAGGTTTAAGCCATTCTAGTTCTCTTAATGCCTAAACCTGCACCCAAAAACACGTTTGTGGTTTGATAGAATATCACACATTTACCAGATTAATTAACCAAATGCATCAGATCAGACCTATCACCCGCTCGGTTGGGTAGGTAGTTTCCAAGTGTAACAAAATAATACAGTCATCCGATGTATGCATGCATATGCATCCTACAAACCCTTAACTACTTGAAACCATATGTTTACTTGCTTACGGGGTCGGTAGACCAGATCCCCGACAATCACCGTAAGCTATCATTGATATCAAAAGTATAGCTAACCAGCCGGTCTACTCCGCTGGATGTTGTCCGAGATTACCTGAAAATATTAATATAGAGGGTGAGTCCTTGAAAGGTACTCAGTAAGAGTTGGTAAGAATAGAAGATAATATACGCGGAACCTGTATAAAAGGTTAGCATATAAGATATGTCCCGAAGGACCATCATAGCATCTGGAAGCATCATCATCATCATGACCCAGCTAATACAATATAACAGTACCCCAACGGATATAACCGTACCGGGTCATAATCTGGTGGCCGCAACCAACTCAGAACATATGCATATACATAGATGCTAATAGCCGATAGCCGCAACCATAACCGACACATACATACCCTTGGATCCAGCAAAGGGGCCTAGGTTCCCCTCATAACATAACTGTCATAAGTAACAACCTGATCAAAATGATACAGGCGAGGGGAAGAACATACCACATAACATAAAATGTTAGTGCAGCCAAAATACATAGTACCTGCATACTACTAATCTTACCGTGTAACTAGTACTGTCCCCCGGGAGTCATTGGACCCCACCCTCGACCCGACTACTAGCCATTAACTAGCCTAATATGCATAAGGAAAATCAATAATGCATATTAAGAAAGTTAATCCCCTTACCGACTCTGACGTGCCAGCAAAAATCCCGCAGAATAATCCCGCACCGTCAGACCTATCCCGATATCCAAACATAACATGTTGAATTTTAGTTTATAACTAAAATTTCATACTTAGCATACTTTTCCATATCATAACATATCCTTCATCATAACCTTATTCTTTGAACTTTATACAAAAGTTCATATTTTCTCATAAACACAAGAGTTGACTTTTTACTTAAAACGTCAACCACATCATACTTTATCCAAAAAATGTAACCTTTTCACCTTAAACTTCATAATAATATCTTTAGTCCGTAACCGTTTTAGAAACTTATAAATTGGCCCATAACTTTCTCATAATACCAAATTTACCCAAACATTCATTTTCCTTACTTTTTCATACTTTACTTACTTTTTCACTTTCTTGTGAAACTTTCCTTTAACCTTTCTCTAAATTGCACCAACATCCATAATTTTCATAATAAGTGCAATTTAGCCCAAAACTTTCATAAAGTTGCAAAAATTCTATTTTTTTCAACTCTTTCAACTTAACATTTAATACCATCATTTAATCACTGATTTCAGCCCAAATTTCGGCCCAATGCCCAAAACTTTCGGCCAACATGCAAATCCATCCTAAACTTTTCAAAAGTGTCATTTTGCATACTTAACCTTTATTTCCTTTTCCAACATTCCATTTAAAACCATAAAATGACACTTTTCCATCAAATTACCAATTTTACCATAACACAACAAATGTTTCGGTTTTAACCCATAACTTTCAGTTTTTAACCAACTTTTCCCTAAACTTCTTAAAAGTGTCATCTTTCATCCTTAAGCTTTATTTCCTTAACCAAACTCCCAATTAACTTCATAAAATGACACTTATTTCATGAAACTCCAAATTTTCCAAAAACACCAATTGTTTTCGGTTTTGACCGAAATTTCGGTCAACTTTTATTTCAAACCCAAACTTCTTCCAAACCTTCCATTTTAACCCTTAACCTTTCTTTCCTTAACCTAATCTCCATTTAATCAACACTTAACAACTAAATTACCAAAATTCATCCTTAAATTTCGGCCCAACAGAATTTCGGCCCAAACATCCCAAATTTTTGGTCCATTTCCAAAATAACCCAAACTTCATCCAACTTAACATTTTCAAATTCAATCTTCATTTAATTAACCAATTCATCATTTAATCCATACTTTACCAACCAAACTCAACATACAAATCACCAAAGAAGGGCCTAAACTTTTGGCCTCAACCTCACTTTCTTCATATTCATTTTCCAACTTAATCCATCAACTTATTTCATCTTAAACAACATACAAAAATCATTTCTTCAACAAAAATCAACCAACTTAATCATACATTTGCTTCCTTCATTTTCGGCCTTAGCATGAAATTACCAACCAACATGTTTTTCATATTCATCCAAGAACAAATCATCTAGATTTCAACCATTGGATGGTTGACAAGAGGAAAACCAAAAAACCAACCAAAATGGTTCCTTCATTTCTTATTACTTTCTTTAATTCTTTTCTTTCCAAAATCAATTCCAACAACTTAAGCCCAACTCACACATCCCATTTTAGGCCCAATAACCACCGGCCTCTCATTTTCGAAGGCCCATTTCATTTTTTCCAACATTTTTTCAAAGTTGACCATTTTACCCTCCGAATCTAATTTTTGGAAAAATAATCCGGGACTCCTAAAATGTTGTACCTTCATAGAATTTGGTAAAAATACCTTCAAATAGCTCATCGGGACATTTAATTCATTCCCATCATCATATTTCCATAAATTCCCGAGTCCCGCGAAATTCACAAAACTAAATCTAGCAACTTTTCACGGGAAATCAATAGTACTTCCGGGGTGGCTATAACAATGTAAGTCCTAGCACTTTAGTCCTTTGACTCAGTAATTCAGCGTCGGTGAGCTTAACACCGTCAATTACTTAATGATCATATTTGTATAAATTTAAAGTTTTGAAGGCAGAAAAAGATAAAAAAAAATGGAGAGGGAAGCGCTGACGACGGGAACGATAGGGTAGTAGGGTGGTAGGCATGAAGAAAGGTTGTTGGTGATGAGAGTATTTTTGATACATCTAATAGGTTTAGGGTGTTTAGGTATTAAAAGGAAAAAATTTAGGACCATAATAGGTACTTTTTCCTAAGGTCAACTAACATTGATATGGTCAAAGAGACAAAGTTATTAACGTTGCATAGTTTATGGACTGAGTTAAAAAGAATTATAATTCAGGGACTAAAGTGATTGAGTCAACATAATTCAGGGGAGTAATAAGTAATTTGGCCTAAAAAATGCATATGTTTTTATTTTACAATTAAATGATAGTAATAAATAGCAAAATAGAAAGAAAAAAACTGAACAAAACATGACATATTTGTAATATTTTATTTTTCAATTCATCACAATGCAACTTCTGTATTTCATAACTTATCATAAAAAAAACTTCATTTATTCAAGGTAGATGCACAATTTTTTTAATCGATCCGTGATGAAAAATGGACTTAGTGTGTCTAATCATCATTATTTACAAAGTGATCACCATTTTTACGAAGCACAACTCATCATAACAAAAAATACATCATTTTTTCATTATAGAAGTTTTTTACCCAATCAGTGATAAAAAATACACTTTAATGTGCTTGATCATTATTATTTACAATGTGATCAGTATTTTTAGAAAGCACAACTAATATGTTTGATTGAGATGATGGTGATCATTAATGTTGGAAGTTAGAGCACTATTATTTAAAGCATGGTCATCATTTTTACAAAGCGCAACTAATGCGTTTGATCAAAATGATGTTGATCATAAATGTTGGAACTGAAAGCATCATTTACTTACAACGTGAATATCTTTAATTTTTTACAAAGCATAGCTAATGTGGTAATCATCATTGTAATGTAGTGGTCATCATTTGGAGAAGTCAAAGCATCAGTATTTACAATGTGGTTTTTTATTTTTTTTTATAGATAATGTGTTTGATCTAGATGATAGTGATCATCAGTGTTGAAAGTGAGAGCATCATTACTTACAGCTTAAGCATCAGTTTTACAAAGCGCAACTAATGTTATGGTCACCATTTTAGAGAAATGATAACATCATTATTTATAGTATGATCATCGTTCTTGAAAATAGGAGCATCATTATTTTCTGCATGGTCATCACATATACAAACTATGCCTGGGTGCACACGTAAGATTAATATAAATGCTAGTTAAAGTGTGATCATCATTTTATTTATGGCAATCATCATTTATTGTAAATTTGATCATCATATTCATTCATGGGTCTCTAAGGTGCGTTGTTCAAAGTTTTAGTCGGTATCAGAGTTACAGAATATAAAAACACAGCAGAATCGAATTAGGATGAATTTTGATGGTTTTTTATGATAATCTTGACATTAGAATCACAAAAGTGAAGAACGTTGGGCCATATCACGTACAAAATGAACAACGATAATGAAGGAAGAAGAAGGTGACAGAATACAGGAGGACGATGATGCCGATGAAGACAAACGAAGAGAGGGAGGAATGCGAGGGAGAAGAGATGAAGGAACAAATGATGATGGAGACGGACTTGTCGCCGGCAAATTAGGAAGGTCTCTAAACTTTCCTTCTCCTTCCTTATGTTGTTAATAAGCGCATATGTGCATTGTATAAGGACATATGAGATCAAAATTACTTTCGGAGTAAAAAGAAAAAACAAAAATTATTTAGTAAAGTTGCAGTGAGATCTTTTTTTCTTTTAAAAAAAAATAACAAAAAGAAAGCAAGTGGATCAAATTTCTATGATTGTCTAGAAGGTAAAATATATCAACTTTCAAGGAGTACTAGATCTGAGCAAGTTCGTGGTTAAAATCAAATTAATCAACTAATCAAATTTTATTGGTCAAGTTGGTTTGGTTTATTCGATTATAAGTTTGATTATTGGTTAACTAAATTTTGTTATGCGGTTTGCATTTAGGGTAAATATTTAAATTAGGGTAAAGTTCATGAATAGTCTCTTAGATTTGATGTGTGCTCTATTTTGGTCTATTTTAAGAATTTGTCTCATTTTCATCCCATACGTTTTAAAAAAAATATGCATCATTTTTCCTTCCGTAACATATTATGTAATCAGTCCTGTTATGTGATGGAAATGACAATACTAACCCTAACCCTTGCATACATGACATCAGTCTGTTGCCAACGTGGATTTAATTCAAAATGACATTGAAATCACGGAGAAGAAGAACCATCTTATGCATTAATTGCTCTCAACCACGAAAACATAACATTTGAAAAAATGAAGTTTTCGCTTTGCAAAGGGATAGAAGGAAAGTAGGGTTTCAAGTGATTTTGGAGTTGAAGACATCTTGATTTGAGAGTGTTGTGGGAGATCATAATAATGCTTCATGAAGAGCGAAGATATTGTAACACGACTCAAGACTTGGAGACAACGAGAGTACGATGCAATGGCCCCTGAGTACTATAAGTGACATTTGTTTTTCTTTCGCTTTTTTGTTGTTTCATTATATACACGGAAAGCTTGAATGGTGAGAAAGGCTGGTAAGATGGTTGTGTGATAATGGTGTGAGCATGAATTTAATTTTGTAGGGATTTGGTGGTTGGCTCTGTTTTTGTTACTATCATCATGTAAGTATGTAAATTATGGTGTGTATTTAAATAATGACACTGTAATTGGTGATTTTTGTGAGAATTGATGCACTTTTTTAAACATCTTGGTCATGGTTTCTGTAGATCACAAAATATCTAAAGTAGTTTTAAAATGATATTTCAAAAGGTTTTGGGATAGAGAGTTTGATAAGTGAATGTTGAACTTTATTGTGACTTTTTAAAGTTTGGGGGTCTAAATAAAGGATTGAGAAATTGAAAGATGACAAAAAAAAAGTAGAAAATGACATCAAATGACCAATCGGCCATGTGGAGATTTGAAAATAAAGTAAAATGACAAGGCTTAATAATCAAGCACGAGGTGTCATGCTTGCTTTAAGGCCTCATGCTTGCTTTACATTTTCATTTTACTTTAGTTTTTGCATTTCTTCTTCTTCTTCTTCTTCACTAGTCTCTCGTTTTCGAAACTTTCTTCAATGACCGAGACTAGCTTTGTGTGGTTTTATGGTGAATTCTCTATCAAATGTTTAGATAATGATATTAAATTGATCCTAGTGAAAAGTTAGGAATATTCTACAGATCAATTTCTGTTAATAGTAACTTATTTTGGTGGCATCAGTTTCTGAAATTTTGGTGATTTATGGACTTCTATAAGTGAATGTTATTTTGGTTCCTAAACGTATATTGGATGTCCAACTAATCACTAGTGAAGAGAAAGAAGTAACAAGTTCAGTGGAAGGCGTGTTGAAATCAGTTTATAGTTCAGTCTGTCGGTAATGTGGAAGCTATTTTGGAAGCTTATCAGTAAGGGTTCTAACACTTCTCTTGATTTTGCATTATGAATTATTTATAATATGCATGTTAGAGGATGTTGGGCTAAGTTTCGTTTGAGGTTTTGGCAAGGATACCAAGTTTAGTTAAGGGAAATAGGCATAGATAAGCTTGAAGAGTTTATTCTCTTTCTGTATTGGAACTTATGTGATAGTTGGCATGGATTTTAGACAGACTTTCGGGACAACTTTTTGTTATACTTAAGCATCCCTACGTCCCTTCACGGAGCTTTTGCCTTGAAGGTTGATTAAGTGATATTATGTTCTCACTGATATGATGTTCTGACGATAATACGTGTATCATGAGCTCGAGCTGGTACCATGCTTCTGTGAAAAACCTCTTCTGCTTACAAGCTACGGCTTGAGAGGACTGTGGTTGTGTATTATTGTATATATTTGATGATGGATTTTATTGTGCTAACCCTATAAATGATTTATATTGTGTTGCATTGATAGCTAAGGTTTTGCTGCTTTAGTGTTTTGGAATAAATGATGTGCAAATCAAGCAATCAACTAAATCAAATATATTTATAAACACCTTATTAGTCTTAACTCTGTCTTATCATAGTGTAATGACTCTAAATGAGGGATCAAACCCAAGAGAATCAAGCGTCTAAGTATAATAGTAAACTACTTATGCAACAAGTAAACATGAATGTAACATGGACAATAGTGAGAGAGGCAGAATCATGGATGAATGATGGTATATGCAACAAAAGGGGAATAGGCAAGGTGATGGATCATGGAGGAGATAAGTGGCGTAATCTATGGATTAACAATCATGGGCTCTTGTAATACTAATGTGCGACCTAAGCAACATGCATGCGCGACTAAAGTTGTGTCCTAGAAGTATGGATTATCTCTAATGCCACTCAGCGATGACCGAGGTCATCTCTGACTCCCAGTGATCATCCGGATCGTGAAGATCAGATTCTACGACACTAACCTAGATACACTAGCATATTGCGAACTACCACATGTTCTTACAAGACATCAGAATATAATTACATTACTCTTACAGTTATTATAAGCGAGGAAGCATGCGATAAATCTCCAGTCCTATTTAGTGAGGTGAGTTGCTATCTTCATCCCGGTCCCCTCTCGGGCACTGCAGTCCACCGCTTGAAAGAGGGTTCACCTCCCGGCCACTCTCGTGAACCAGGGGTGATCTCCCCGAGGTATTATAGTACCTAACTATTCACCAATAGACACTTACTTAGGTAATCTCAGACTCTAAGTAAGGCTACCAATCAGTCTTGGGCTACGTTGATCGGGGTCCTCTCGGACTCCCGGCCGAACTCCTAAGTCGCATGTAAGTGTTTGTGATTAGCAAACACGCTTGATAACTATAAAACATGCTCAAAGACCAAAATCTACTTAAATAGACATGGAGAGAAATAACTCGCAACCTAAGCATGATACAACTAAGACAAATCCTATCATACTCTACTAGCTAAATGTAGACATGAAAGCAATTAATAGCGCTTAAGAAAATAAACGCAGAGTAAGGGTTAGAAGTCACCCGTAAAAAGCTTCTTCATAGATTCAGCCCTTCAGGCCCTCTAAAATGAGGGCTGAGGGGCTAAAAAGCCCTTAGCTCAAGAAGCTAAATTTAGACTTAAAGGTTAAGCTCAAGTGAGAGCTACCTTGCAAAAT
>JBBYHH010449284.1:0-10996 GCA_038382905.1 Daphne laureola
TCTAGTTTCAAGTATTGGTTGATTATGGATGAAGTGGAAATTCATGTTCATGATCAAACTTTGAAGTGAGTTGAAAGGATGCTTCTACTATGTTCTTGGGTTTATTTTGAGTATGTTTAATACTTGGAATGAACCTTGAATCATCATGGAAGGTGGAGTTCTAATTTGGGCCAAAATTATGTTAGTGTTTTTTGTTGATGTTGGTTGATTAAGCATGAAGTTATAGTGTTTTAATGATCCATTTGGGCTCCTAAGATTATGGTTTAAAGTTTGAAGAACATCTCTTGGTTGGTGAACCATGTTGGCCGAATTGTTGAAGTGAGTTTGTTGATGATGTTCTTTGGAAAAGTGTTTGATTTGTTGAATAAATGAAGAATTTGAACAAGAATGTGTTGTTGGAAGTTGAAGAAAATGTTTTGGGTGAAAATTTGAGGATGACCGAAAGTTTGATGTTGATTTGGAAAATTTTGGTGTTTTTCATGTTTAATGGCAAAGTGTTGAAAAAGTGAGCAAAATTGGTGTTTTTGTCACTTTCTGAAGTTTTGGGGTCAAATTGAATATTTTGAGAAAGTTTGGGTGTTAATGTGCATTTGTGAGGATTTAAGTGAAAAAATTGCCTTTTTGTTGTTAAGTATAAAATTTGAGGACTTTCTGGTAATTTCGCCATTCTGTGAAGTTTTGGGCCAATTCGTAAAATTCTGAAAATGTTTGGGGACTTGGAGTGTAATTTGTGAAAATAAAGTTAAGATAATCACTTTTGAAGTTAAAAAGCGATTTTAGTAACATTTTAAGTGAATATGTCACTTTTTATGTTTCTGGGCCAAAAATGGACTTTTGGATAAAGTTTGGGGTGTTAGTGGTAGTTAATGACAAATTTCCATAAGTTAGGGATTTTTTATCAAGTGATTAAGATCCTTTGTGTTTCTGTGATTATCAGTATTATTTTGATAATTCTGGACCACGTAGGTCAGATCGGGATTTTCTGCTAGTTCGTGGCTCGGATAGTCGCGTCAGATTCTGGCGTTCGATTGCTATTAGGTAAGGGTTCAACTATCTTAATATGCATTCTGGGCATATTATCATGTATATTAGGATAGTTGAGGCTAGTTCCCGGGCCGAGGGTGGGGCCCGGTGACTCTCGGGACTAGTCATGTGGTAAGATTAATGGTATGCAGGTTCTGAATTTTTGGATTTTCTGGTATTCTGTGAGCAATTATGCTCATCTTCTATGTTTCTACCACATCTGATCAAGCATGATTAGATTTCGTTATTATGACAGTTCTGAAGGAACCTACGCCCCTTGCTGGTACCATGCATCTGTTCTCTGATTCTGACCCCAGAATAATGGTTTCAGCCATCGGGAATTGTCGTATCTGCACGGTTATCTTATCGGTATTCGTTCCGTCCTCTGGACGTCTGTATTATATTTATATATTATGTGCAGGGTACTAACCTTTTCTACAGGTTCTGCGTTTTAAAACCATTAATCTTACCCCTGCCCTTACTGAGTTCCTTTCGAGGACTCACCCCCTTACATCTATCTTTTTCAGGACCTCCCGACCAGCAGCCAGCGGAGTAGCTCCATTTGGTTGTCATTAGTAATGTACCGCAGGTACTTATAGCTCCTTAGTTAGATTCTGTTATAGTTCGGGGTGGCCTCGATTGGGTTCTGATTCTGTTTTCGCTTATTCTGGATGAGTATATACGGAACAACTAACGATTACCTCTCTGTGGTTTATGTTTAGCAGCAGCAGCAGTGTCTTTCGGTGCTTGTCGATGCTCGTATTGACCGACCACCAGCAAACTCAGTATGTATATAGTTTTTGACAAACTCTGGCTCTGTAGGACTAGCATGCATACCTAGCATCTACTTATCCGTTCTGTTATTCGGGATGACTGTATATTTCTGCTTTATCGGGGAGCTTCTCGCCCAATGAAGTGGGCGGTTACTCCTCTCTGATGTATTTGAGACTGTATATTCTGTGATTGCGTGATTTCTGTAAAAATTGCTAACGTGTTTCCGGATGCAGGTTTATGGCTTAAGAACTAGAACACCTTAAATCTAAAATAATGCGTTAGAAATATAAGATCCGAGAAAAAATTTAATTGACTGGGTTTTGGGACCACAACATCAAGGTGAACTCCGCTCTGATGTCGCCTTCTGCCTTCCGGCTGCGTCCCCCCACACCTCCGCCATGCCAGCCGGAGAGGGGTGGTGACATAGGGACTCCTGTTCTTTCACAATATTTTGCTCCACATTACTTTACTCCCCAAAGAGGATGTGAATCTTCTGATGACTGTTCTAAAGAATGTCTTGAATTGAGCTTCCGAGAGATTGAAGATGGTCAAAACGTCCTCTTAATGTTGCATGTATGTGACATAAATGTTTGTTATTGCTCCACACAGAAAGGTAACAACGAATATGGACAAGAGATATGTTATCTTAATGCTTAATTGTTTGGACTATCATTAACGGAACTATAGGATTTATACTAATAAAAAATCATAAAAAGTTACCATGACCCAATGATTTTATGTAGGATCTTTAGAACAAAATAGTACTATTTCCTTTCGTCTCAGTAAAATTTGATATATTTTTTATTTTAAGTTATTTTAATAAAATTGATATATTTTCTAAAAATAAGAGTTATTTTTTATACAAACTTTATCTTATTACTCATATTTTCTCTTCCCACTTTAAAAATTACTTTTGTCTTATTATCTACTTTATCTTATTACTCTTTAATCAATAATATTTTTTAATCTCTATACTTAATCAAATATATCATATTTTTTTAGACTGAGCAAGTATCTCCCAATCAAAAGCTACACACTAAGAGCACCATAAACCCAAACCGGAGAACTCATGTGAAACAAAATCACCAAATATATTATCTCTGTGTCTAAGTCTAACCCTAAACCCCTTCCACAATCAGAGTTTCCCCTCATTCGATAAACTATGATTTCTAAAAGTGATTTTCTTCTTCATTCGCCGTTAATCTAATGGGACCTTTTGATGGAATTCTTTCAACCAAATCTCCAATATCAAGTCTAACTTATGATTTGAAGTACTCGTCCTATTTACTCCTAAATCACCGAGCCTTCATCACAATTCATTGTTCTGATGCATCATTGATTAAATAAATCCGCCCAATATGCCACCTTTTACTTAAAGACAATTGTCCAACTTTTAAAGATACCACTCTTTACTACTTCTAATATGACAGAACAGTATGCGTCTCCTAGGGTTTACAGATTCCTCCTCCGGCGCCGCCCACGTCCGGCTTCTAAAGGAGGCTCTACCGGCGCCTTTCTGGATACTACCAGTCTTCGGGCTCGCGTTCTACCCACTGATTCCTACCTTGCGACACTCTGGGTTTCTCCTGCTATTATGCGCTGCTAGCCGAGTGTCCTCGCTCCTGTCGCCTCAGGTCGGCTTAACCCACCTAGCGCCGCATCTTGGTTCCCGATTCGTAGGGTTAGGCGTTGGACGGCGCGCTATTATGATCAATTGACCCTGTTTAAAAAAATGTTGTTAAGAAACGGAAGGGGTGGCTTGATTCCGGCGCTCGTGGAAAGACCCTGGACCGGCGCAGCTCCGCCAACCTTCCGTCCTGGCCGCTCATGCCCTTCTCCGCATGCTGCTGGCGTGGTTAGGTCGACCTTGTTGATTGAGAAGGTGGGTTGCTTGTCCTTGAAGGGTGCTCCAGGCTTGCCTCGATCGGACCACACTATTGTCTCTTATGGGTGCTTTCACATGGTGGGTGGTATATTGGTTTAAAGGGGTGTACTGATTTGGGTTTGATTTCATTGGTGGGGTCTGTAGCTACGTTATGACTGATCTGTCTTTGGTGTCTTTTTTTGCAATTGCTCTTAAATTGTTGGTATTTGTGGTTTGTTTGGATGAGATTGTCATGGATTCTCTCATGGTTTGGAGTTGGGGTTTTGTTTAGTGTCGGAAATGGTCAAAGAATTGGAACAAGCAGGGGCCGCAAAAGAGCTAGGATTAGCCCTCCCGAGGATGAGCAGAAGTGTTGGAGATGGTAACGGCAGGGATGAGTGACAACTCTCTCTTCCTGGAGTAGTGAGTTGTTACCTTGCGATTGATCGGGGGTCTCGGGTTCCCCTTATCATTTGGTTATCACAAGGGACATGGGTTCATCAGTTAGAGAATCATAGGTGTAAAGGGTTTTGGACCGTCAATTTACCGCTATGGCTTTTTGTTAGCATCCCTCTTCCACGCATCCTTGCAAGGTCTAGGCTCTTAATAGTTCACGTAGTGTGGTGTTAGGGGAGGTGGTCAGTAGACTCGTGTGTGATTGAGTATGGTGCGGACAGGTTCTTGTTACAAGCAAATTGGCATATTGAAGGGTGTTGTGAGCAGAGGCACTACGTGGATTTCATCATCCTTTACCAATTGCATTACTCGTTCTACCTATTGATGTTCCTCGTATGTATTTCTACTATTAGTCTAGTTTTGAGAACTTGTTGTTGCTTTCGTTTCCATTGGCTCATAGCCTTAATCTATTCAGTTGTTAAGTTTGTTGATGCTCCCTTCATGCGAAGAGCTTTTTTAGATTCATTCAGAGCTTCGTCCCTAAGACAAACCAAGTATGATTTTATAAGTAAAATAATTAGTCGGATAACATTTTAAAAATACAACTTTTGAAACTTTTCAAAAATTTCTTCTTTATGAAAAATTGAATCAAATATGAAAAAATCAAACTATATAATCTTTCATGGGACAGAGGAGTATATATATTCTCTCATATGGATGACTAGACTAAATTTTAGTTTTTTTTTTTTTATCTGGAAAGGCCTTGTGTTATAAGAGCATTACAAAGCCAAGTAGGCAATGGCAATAGTCATGAGTGGTAGCCAGCAAAAGAGAGGTTGTGCCTAGCAATAACATGTGTAGCATTGTTCACAAGTCGTGGAGTAAAATGGAAATTAAAATTATCAAAGAGAATAGCAAAAAATGAGCTTCATCAACCAAAGTGTCAAAATAAAACTTGCAAGGAGTTGAGGATGACAGCAGCTCAGTCACCAAAATCTGAGAGTCTGGATCGATATTAATTGACGAGATGTCCAACCGTCTCGCCTCATGTAGTACCTAAAGAATAGCAGGAGCCTCGACATATAATGGATTTGTACTAGCGTAAGAAAAACCAAGAGAGGAAGCCTTGATGACAGTGCCCAAAGAATCACGAAAAATTGCACTTGCAGTCCCCAAATTTGCTTGCTTGCAGAAAGCTTCATCCACGATCACCTTGACAACATCTTGTGGCGGAGGCGACCAGGACGGAGGAACACAGGTACCAGCCGCTGAGGGGTGCGGTTTTGAAGGTTGTGCCGCCAGACAAGCAGCCCGCCATGCATCAACTTTATGAGTTAGCACCACCGGTGCATGACATTTCTTGTCAAGATAAACCATGTTTCTTGTTCTTCCAAAGAAACCAACTGACAATGGCAAAAATAAGATATTTATTACATTGCTTACCAAATTCCTCTCAAAGTTGCACTAGCCAATCAACACCTGAATTACGTACGATTCAACCTCAACATCCAAACAACGCCATAATGCAAATCGGCAGTGCCTAAAAAGATGTTTCATAGACTTAGCCTCAGACAAACAAACAGGATATTCAGGTTTTGTATCAAAACCTCTAGACGGCAAATTGTCACGAGTAGGAAGAATATCACCACATGCACACCAAAAATTCAATTGTGCCCGAGGTGGCAATTTAATACGCCATAACCACTTCAAAAAATCTACCACTGAACAGGGATCCTTCTTATAAAGGATTTCATAGGGACAAATAATATGCAGAAAGAATACTAAAGAGACCATTGTCTACAATGCCCCAAGTAAAGACATCATCAAGAGACAAGGGCTTAAAGTTATACCTTTGATAATAGCAGCATCCGAAGGGTGGAATAAAATACTTTCCAAGCCAAAGAAGCTTGGTCAATAAGATCTGATACCTTCATATCAGGAGGTTGTACGAGAGGCTCTGTCAAAGGCTGAGGCAGCGGCCCTAGCAACCAGTGATCCTGCCAACCGTCACCTAACAGCTATTACCAATATGTCAAAAAGAACCCGCCTCAAGCACCTAACGTCTGCCCATTAAAGATTTCTAGACACAAGAGTGCTGCGTAGGAGTGATTACAACAAGAAAAGAACCAAGCGGGTAATACAAGCCTTTAAATGTTTTTGCCACCAAACCATCTGGTTGCACCATAATCCCCCACCCTTGCTTAGCTAATAAAGCTTTAATAAAACCTGGCATATCCTTGAAACCCATACACCTAAGTTTCTTGGACCTACACAAGTTATCCCAAGCTAACCAAGGGATTTTCTTTTCCTCCACATAAGAAGACTAAAAAAATCTAATAGACAAAGAACGGAGACTTACAAATCCCAGGCAGAAGAATAAGAAAACTTATAAGATGAGTGGGCAGATATTGTATCACGACTTTAATTAAAGTAGCACGGCCTGCCTGAGAAAGTTTAGATGCCTTCCATGATGCTAATTTCTCTGTTGCTCGTTCAATAAGAAAATCCAATTGCTCATTCTTCCTATGCCCAAGCATCCACGGAAATCCCAAAGACCTTTCCTCAGTGAGAGACCGCCGATTTCCCAGGACCCGCTGCATGGCATGCAGCCTAATAGGGGAGATGCTCGCACTGAAGAAAAGCACCAATTTATTAAGATTCATCTGATGTCCTGACGCTGCTCATACACTTGTAAAACTTCCATCAAAGTAATTATTGCTTGAAAAGTATCCCTCAAGAAAATTAATTAATCATCAACAAAAAACAAGTGGGATATCGCTGAACTGTTGCTACTAATTGCCATTCCAGACAATCGGCCAGTCATCTCTGCCTTCTTCAACGTTGCAGACAAAAGGAAGAAAAATGGCAAGAGTTGATCACCTTGGCACAATCCTTGTGATCGCCAGAACTACCATGAGGGAATACTATTGACCAACACAGAGAATGACATAGATTCAAAACACCGCATAACCAGCTAGACCCAAATCTCAAGAAAATCCATCCGCACTAACAAATGCCAAAAATAACCCACTCTACCTGATCGTAGACTTTCACCATATCCAACTTAATTGCAAAAGCCCCAAGCCGATTACCACGAAGATTACTAATATTGTAGCATGTCTCAAATACAATAAGCACATTATCAGTCAATAATCTGACTGGCACAAATGCACTTTGATATTCTGAAATGAGAGAGTTCATAAGAGGCTTCAATCTATTAACAATTACCTTACTAACCAACTTGTAGAGAACGTTGCAAAGACTGATAGACCGGTAACCAAAAAAATCCTGTGGACCCTCACACTTAGGAATCAATGCCATAAAAGTATGATTCAATGTCAGGTCCAAGTTACCACCTGCAAGAATTGCCAAAGTGGCAATTGTGACATAATCTCCCACTATATGCCATAATTTCTAGTAAAACATTGTAGAAAAAGCATCTGGACGTGGCGATTTATGCGGATGTAATTGAAATAAAGCCGCTTTTACCTCATCTTCTATGTAAGGACGGGCAAAGTTCGCCACCATTACCATAGAGACTTACGGATTGATGAAAGAAAGTACCTCGTTCAAGTGCGTGAAGCCGCCCGAGGTAAAATAAATGTTGGAAGAAACGTAACGCTTCCCCCTCAATGTCCACACGCTCTGTCAAAATCGCCACATTTGTGGCCACAACTTGATTGATTTTATTCCATTGGTTACATAACATGGCTGATTGATGAAAAAATCGTGCGCTACTGTCCCCGTCCTTCAACCATAACTGACGAGCACGCTAACTCCAATATACCTCTTCTTTTTGACTTTTTCTAACAAATCCTGAAGCTCCTTTGACAGTTCCTTCCTCCGACTAAGATCAACCCGAGACCATACACTAAGAATTGACTGTTCCAACTCCCCTTCAAGGTATTTGATGTGATGATGAAGACAACAAAACTCATCCCGGTTCCACTGAATAAGCTGCTTCTGCCTATCACCAAGCCTTGCAGACAAAGATGCATCCCATGCTTTCTTGACAAGCATTTCACACTATTTCCCCCTGTCCATAATTCCTCGTGCCCCTAAAAGTTTGCTTGGCAAAGAAAGCCTCCACTTTATTGTGATCAGAGCGAGTAAAATAAATAACTTTCACCCATGAGGTGGGAAACTCATTCTGCCATGCAAAAGACACAATAGCATCTAGTCTCTCCTGAACAAACACACCCCTGTCACCACTTTCTCCCAAGTGAACGAAGTTCCTGAGTAGCCCAGATCATTAAGACCGGAGTCTGCCAGAGCATCCTGAAAGCCATCCCTCTGTTGATGACACTGTAGCAACCCGCCTTTTTCTCGTGCACCCACAATATTTCGTTGAAATCACCAACCTCAAGCCATGGAAATCTAGTGGCAGCTATCAAAGCTCATAAAGAAGCCCAAGATTCCGAGCGTGGCAAGCCTCGAGATGGCCGTAAAAACATGTTAGATTCCACGATACACCGCCATCGACCACCGCTGTATTAATGTGGTAATCAGACAGTGAGAGCAGGCGGATGTCCCAACCGGCCTTCCATAGCAATGCTAAACTCCTTTTCCAGATCTCGCAATCCACCAAGCAACCGTGATAAGCAAGAGAGTGGTGGACCCAATCCATCCCCACCGCAATCTTCCTCATCTTCAACAAGAATAATAACGATGCTTGTGCAACTTGAAGCACACATTTCAGCACATGTACGGTGTGTTTTGAACCAATTAAGGTTGATCATACTCATGAAAATTGAAACCAAAGAAAATCGGCGGCAACACACTCATACGACGACGGTAGAAAGGACCCAAGCAATGGCGGAGATGACTGCTAGGTCGGATTAGTTAAGTTAATGATTCACTAAATGTAAGTTTGTTTAATTAGACTATAGGGTAATACTCATATAGTCATATGGATACAAATGTGAACTTTTTTAGTTGAGTAGCTCCAATGCTGTTGGGGATTAACCCAGACCCGAAATATATATGCTCGAACGTGCTTTAATAAAAAATGGGTAAACACGAGCCGAGAAAAATCTCCAAGTAAATATTCAGAAATATAGCAGCATTCGTAATAGCAGAATAATAAAATAGAGACACAAGATTTACGTGGAAAACCCTCCAGTGTAGAGGGAAAAAACAACGGGGCAAACCGAGAGCAGAATCCACTATTATGAAAAATAGTACAATGTACAGAGATTTAAGTTTTGCCCAAACTTAAATCAATCACAGTAATATGAAGAATTTAACAAAGATATATCACCTCAAATTACAACAACGATGCTCCATTTGAGCAAAGTAAATGGCGTCAAAATACACAGAGAAACTCAAGCTGAGGACGAGCTTGAACCCGAAAAATGTCTGCTGCGTTTTTCTCCCTTTCTCTTTCTGTGTGGCCTCCGTCTCTTTGTTGTGCACCAAATGTAGCTCAACTCTTTGCTACAAACACACACACTAACACTGGTTCAATTTTTATGCCACTTACGTTTTTCTCTGCATTTCTATTTATAGACAATTTACAAGCCAACCACCAAACCATTTAATTTGGTCAGTAACAAAAAATCTACCAAATTGAACTTAAAAGTCCAATTGAACTTAAAAGTCCAACATCTCAACATTTACGGCTTCACATTTGTTGTACCAATTAATGTTGCCTTTCTTTGACTTAATTACACATAAGCCACTCATGTTTCTCTTCTTATTCAATTAAATCATCATATTTGGGATTGGACCATTTGTGATACCATACTACAACACTATCCACTACAAATATCACACCGATATCGACAATAATATTTCATTCAAATTTACCATTTTATACAATAGAGAGTCTAAAAATCAGACAAAACAAAATTAAACTCAAACTATCGCAATAGAAAATTTCAGATAATAGGAAGAGAATATTTAAAGCAATTTAACATCTATTACAAGAAAGGGTACATAATGTTTTTTTTACTCAACAATTTCTCAAACAATAACAAAAAAAAAACGTCAATAATCTAGAAAATAACAATTGTGTTATTCAGACAAATTTCAAATTATAATTCAACAATATCAAAATTACCTTGATGGCTAAAAATCGTCCAGTCACGCCAGCTAATAAAAACAAGGCCGTCTGAACAGAATGCTTAGTCATCGGGTTGCACCTGCTCCGCCATCGAGTTTCTTTAACATAAATTTTTAGGGTCCTTTAGTGGTGGAAAACGTTTAACAGTTTTTATTTTTAAATTTTATTTGTAAATTTTAATTTTATAATTAATTTTTAAAGATAAAAAATATTATTTTTTAATTATTAAAAAACTCTAATGTTAAATTAAGAAACTTGAAAACAAGATTTTTTAATTTAACACTAGAATTTTTTAATATTTAAAAAATAAAATTTCTCATCACTTTAAATATAGTTATATGATTAAATATTTATAAAAAAAATTAAAAATAGAAATTAAAATTTTTTCCCATAACTAAACGCCCTTGATTCTCTGTACCAGACTACTTCCTTCAAAACTGTCAATAAAACGAAGGGAAACCGGAAATTGGGAAACGGGTTTCGGAATCGGTGGCGATGCTAACCAAACTGTAGGAAATTATGGATGCAAAAGGAGAAAAGAAGCTCGCCGGTTCCGTGAGTTGTCTGGAGAGAGATTGGAAAGTGGGTTGAATGCAAGGGTTGAATCGTGGTAAAGTGGTTTCCTACTAGAACTGCACAACTGATCCCTACTAATTTGGAAAAAATCATTTTAAATTCTGAGTTTTTTATATTTTTTTTAAAAGAAAAAAAAGAAGGAAAAAGATCTTTATATTGAAACGGTGAACTCACGGAGTTCACTTGGCGTAATACGCCTAGGTGTTTATATGCCTAATCCCTTAAATACTCATAATTTTAACAAAATTACTTTCATTTTCAACATTTAATCTAGGATTAACTAAATCTATGCTCCCTTA
>JBBYHH010449395.1:0-11438 GCA_038382905.1 Daphne laureola
GTGATAGTCACGTCCGATGGTTGGGCAGTGGTGTCAACCAATGCGGATTGCAAGGCCTCAGGCTCCAGGCAGTCAAGGTCATGAGGAAAATTCTCATACCATGACGGCCCCATCTTACGACCCTCGGCCCCCCACTTTGCAATAAATGCAGGCGAGGGGTCCTCAATTTTAGAGCCATCAAGATAGTCAAACTCCTAACCAGGATTGACTTCTTCCACTTGATAGCGGCAGCGCAGGAAACCCTCCTTGTACTGGGCCATCACTACCTCCATAGAAGCCTGCGTCCGAAGGCGAGCCACTATTTCTCGGACTCGCCGAACACGTGTGTGGATAAGGACCTTTGCAAAAACGGGTCCCCTACTCACTCGCCCATGAAAAGAGGAGCACCAAGCTGCTCCTCTAGATCCATGAAGGCTCCCAGGTCCTTTTTACAGGACTTCTGGATCGCTTCAAGCTTGTTGACAGCACTCTTCGCGGGTCATCCTCTGTCGAGGCACGGGTGGTCAAGGTCTATATGGTGGCGTCCTAGTCCTTCAGCTTGGACTTCACCTCACCAAGGGTCAATTTTGTGCCCTCATGCACTTTTGTTTCAGCCTTCAACTCAAGGTCGAGGGATCTGCTGCTATCTTTCGCAGCATTCGCCTTCTTAAGGGCGTCATCCCTCTCCTTCTCAAGGCCCCAAGCCTAACGAGCGGTCTGGTCTAACTCATCCTTGAAAGATTTATTATTCTCCTTCTCAGAGCCAAGATCGGCCTCCAGCTGCTCAACCCGAGGCTCTTGGCTCTTTGCCTCCTCATCGCGGGTTGCGAGTAGGGCCTTCAAATCATCCAGCTCCTTCTCTTTTTTTTTAGCCGATTTAACCCAGAACCACTCCCGCTTCATGATGACATCAAAAAATTCCTTATAGTGCTCGACTTCTGCCTGACAAGATAAGGCAGCCTAAAAAGAAAGGGGGGTTAAAACTGAGCATCAGAGAAAAGTAGACAAACATCAAGGCAAGAGGGATCTTACAAGCAAAGCGTAGCTCGCAACATCCCTCAGAAATTCATCAGGGGAATCTCTAGTATGTTTCATTATATATTGATCACACGGGGTCTTTAAGGCCTCCAGGGTCCGGAGTCGGTCCTCACGTGACCCCTTTAGCAAGGAATCCCTCACAGTTAACTTAATCATGAGGTTCCATGCGTTCATGGGATCCAAGCTCCGGTACAGCATGGCCCTCTCCCTAGCCTGGAAGAACCTGGTGGAAAGAGCCTGGGGGTCAAATTTTGGATCGAGTCCCCTCAAATTGGCACCAATGAAGGGGGAACGGTCACCACCGCGCTGAGCCAAGAATTGGTCTCACAAGCTCTCGTGGTCCCCCCACTTTATTCAACGTCTCTTGGCGTGAAGGTCTTCAGAATGATTATAACAAGTTTTACAACAAGTTTTAAACAGAAACAACGCAAGATGAAAACGCCAAGGCAAAAATGTATCTGGCTCGCGAGCCCTCTTTGAAGGGATTTTATGCTTTCCGACGCTACTGACGCTTTCGGCACTGTCAGCAGAGATGGAAGGGATCCTGTTCATCCTGAGCACGACCCTCATATCTTCTCCAGTCACCAAAATGATGGGGTCAACCCTTGAAGGGGAAGGATGGGCCACTTGCTTCAACGGAGTGGTGGCAAGTGGTCCCTAGTTTTGTTCTTTTACGCCAGCGGCATCAGGGGTCGCGCCACCGGCTGAAGAGAGAAAATCCTCAGCATAATCAACATTCGTGCCCTCATAAGGGGGATTTCCCGAAATGAGTGGTGGGGACCGTACCAGGTTGACAATGGGCCCAGAGAGCGGCCATGACCCTCTAGAAACGCATCTCTCAAGCTCTAAGGCCTCGGGAGCCTTTGGAGGCTCAGGCGTCGGAGTGTGAGCCTTGGGCGACCTCAACGCCTTGAACACCGTCTGGATATCTAGGAGCAGTGGTGGAGATGTGTCGCGGTGGCATGCAACATCTGGGGTTGCAACCTTCTCCAACCCAGGAGCCGAGGGACCAGACCCAATTGGGAGAACAGGCGCAGGACCCTGAAGCTCCTTCAGCCTGCGATGCCGAAGTAAGGGCTCGACGATGGGCGCATCCTCCACCATCGTTGGAGTTTGGACAACCTTGGGGGGGGCGAGACTTTTTGACCGCAACTTTCACCACGATAGTCTCAAAACCACCACTTTGGATCCTCCAGGGGGTATTCCAGTGGACCTTCAAGGCTTCGAGCATCCCTTGCCTCGCTTTCTTCACTTTGTCGATTCGCCCGGAGACCACTGAAAAGATACAGTAACACCAGGATAAGCATCGGTAAACGAAGGTAAAAAATAAAGGAAACCATAAAAACAAGAACTACATACGCTCTGGGCTAGCAATGGCAGTCTGGAGAACATAGACTAATCAACCCCTGGTGCCCAGAGTCTAGCCGACTGGGTTGGGGAGTGAGACATCACGGCGATGGGCCACACTGATACCAGCCCAGCGAAGAACGGTTTCATCCATGTCCTCCCTTAGAAATGGGAAGAGGTCATCACATGCACTCTGAGGGACGACCTTATCCAGCCAGGTGAGCAGGTCCCTGTAGGCCTCTAGTTCATCGAACCCTGGCTGAATGTGCTTCTTCTCCGCCTCCTCATGCAGGGGCCTGGGCTCAAACCAAGTGATGAAGCTCTATGACGGTTGCTTCACCACATAGAAGTATTTCTTGAACCATCCAGAGTCCAAGTTGATAGGCTGGGCAAAGGGGATGACTTTGTTCCCCTGGAAGTTGATTGGCGAGATATGAAAAGCCAGTGAATCCTTTGATTTCCCTAGCTTGAAGAATTGGAGGAATACAAGGGGGATGACCGCAACTTCAGCCATCTTGCACGCAAGAATGAAGGTGTTGAAGTGCTGGAAGCAATTGGGCCCTAACTGCGTCAAAAAAATCCCCAACGTGAGCAGACGTCATCGAGGAGAGGATGAAGGGGGAAACGCAAGCCCTCCCTAACCTAGGCAGTCCAGACCCTCAACACCTTGTCCAGGCAGTTGTCCGGCGTATCGTCGATCTCCGCCTCCGCCATCAGTTTGGTGACACTCGCATGGGCTAGGAGATCTCGCGGCCAACTGAACCTTGTCAGTTTAGTGTTGACCTTCTCCTGGATGAGGATGGTCTCCTTGATGATCTCGGGGATGGAGGCGGCGGCAGCGGAGACACGAGCGGTTTGTTTGGGAGCCATCTACAAAGGAAACAGTCAAGTTAGTACAGGCAATCGATGGGATTAGGAACCCTAACCCTCGCCGAAAAATTAATTACACGACAGAAAGGGGGACGGCGTGCAAAGATGGGAATAAAAAATCATGCCTCAGTCGTTGATTCGGAAGGGGAAGAGTGAATCGTCGAAAAGAAGCAGAACGAAATTTGCCTTCCCTCTCATCAAAGCTCGCCCGAAACACAGAAAATGAGAAATGTTCTCCAAAAGCCTTAAACTCGGCAAAGAGTAACAAGGGAAAGGGAAGGAAAATTTGTTTAAATATGGGGATACCGTCACTTCAGAATCCATCGGGTAACGCAAACACAATCATGGCGAGCCCACCATCCGAGTTCATGACCAGTACACGAAAGCCATGTGGCACAAACATGCGAATATGCATTAACTCTGAAGCAAGGAATGAAAGACGAAGGGACGAAAAATTCAAAAACCCCGTCAACTAAAGTAAATATGCCAGGGGCGAACGGGGGCACCCCAGATAGCGAAATACAGGGGGTCCCACACCTATATTCCGCAAAGAGGGGGCTTCTTGGTATAAAGGGGTCCAACGGGACTCGAAATTAGGCCCATCGGGCCAGTAGCTTTTGGGCCACCCACAAAAGCCCACAAGCTAATGAACATAGCAACCTCTTCAACAGGCGAGGCCCCGAGAAATCTACTGGACGAGGACCCCTGAACTTGCGAGACAAACAAAGAGCAGTCCATGACCTAATAGGATTAGGAATCCTCATGGCCGACTCTATCCTGATCAACAAGCTGACCCACTTCAACTCTAACTCTACCTGATCTTTCACTATAAAAGGAGCACCCAAGAACCTCCTAAGGTACGATATTCTAATCACTCTAAACCTTGGAGCTGTGGAAAATCTCGAAGCTCTTTTCTTCTCTGATTCTTACTGACTTGAGCGTCATAGTGGATCTCCGGACACACAACCCCGGCCCATTTCTTCTCTTTGTCACAGCTGCACGTTCTCTCGGCTCGGGTCAAGAATATCAACTATGAATCAATCACTGTGAAGAACAAAGAATCAATCACTGTAAATTGTATAGAGCTTATACTCCAGAGATCATAATATCATTGTTATAATGGAAAGAGAAAAGGAATACCCTAGCTTACTTGATAATCTTGGGAGATTGAATGTGCTTCCAGTGAGCCTGAACGAACTTTTCCATATTGGTCCAAGAGACTTCCAATCCCATGACACATCCAACCAGAGTTTGCCTTCATTGATGTTGTCCCTCATTAATCTCATCATCCGAGAAAATGATTTCCTCAAGATTAGCTACCTCAGTCTCATATTTCAGACAAAAAGTAGTTGGCTGGCGAACACAAACCTTCTCATTTGCTCGATTCCTCTCTTTTTCCTTAGAAGCAACTCGATCCGCCCATCCATATTTTATTTGGATTGAATGGAACCCTCCATGGATTCCCCATAAGCACTCTGACTAATCAGCAGAAAACCCTTCATATCAAGTCCAGGAGACACAGGGGAAAGAGAAGAGCTCGAACCCATCGACACATTCAGATTAAACACCGACTGAACCACATCCTCAGGCTCATCGACACTAGCAATAGATGGGGCAGAACGTACCTCTGGTTTTAGATTTTGCTCCTTCCCAGCAAAATGAAACCGATAATAAACAAAATCCCTAGAGATTTTCACAAAATCAGAAAATGAAATAGGCGAACGGCCAATCCGACCCCGCCCACAACCACCATAGGGCCCCATGAGCGTTCATCGAATCAGGCTGCACGGTGAAGCAAAGCTTTGAGCTGGATGCTCATCTCCAAGGAACGTCGACTAGAATTGAACAACCTTAGCAAAACGTCCAAAGGAAAGGACAGAAAACTATAATTACAAATTCCCCTTATTGATCTATTTGATATTTTGTCCCACACGGTTAAGGTTAGGGGTGCTAAAAAATTCATAAAACCGAACTGCATTAACTAAACTGAAAAGCCTGTAAACTGAAAAAACTCTTAACATGCGGGTCGATTTTTGTTTTCAATTTATAAATCCGTGGATAACTGAATCGATCCACATGTGCATATTAACATATAAATTGCCAATATTCATTTATACTTAATTTCATTTGTCTGTAATTATATTCCATTTGAAAACATATTTCTTTCAATAAAGTCCCATTACTTTGAGCAAGTACAATATAAGATATTTTTTTCTTCAAATTTATAAAAGCTCACCGATTTTCCAAATTAAGGTTGCTATTTTGTGTGTGCAAATTACACTCTTTTTTAAATGCTCTAAATTTACACATATATGTTATAAAATATTGAAACGTCCTTTAATATGAATATTTAATAAAATTGTATGATATTAACATTTGACAAACATATGCATGCATATATCTACACCTCAAATTGCATAAAATCCATAAACTGAATCAACCTCATTTAGGTATCTGATTGATATCAGATATTGTTTTATCAATATTTTCTTACTATCCGTTGTCCGTGTCTATTTACCCACTAGTGGGTAAAACCCACACTATTGAAAAGATAATATATATATATATATATAATTAATTTAGGTTTTCTCACTCTCAGATGTGTCGCACCTCTCTCTTCTCTCTTCTCCAACCTCACAAATCTCTTTCTTTTCCATTAATCTCTCTCCACGCAGAAGTCATTCTTTGAAAAAAATGAAAAGTCAGAGGAGAGACGACCGACGATCTTTAAAGGCCGACATGATGATTGACAACGGATGACGAGAAGTCCGACGCATCTCCTTGCTGGTGGCGATGCGGATCTATCGAATCGTAACCATCAGGCGTTGCAATTTAGATCTCAACCGACCAGATGCGGATATACAGTCACTTATCTCGAGACTCTGACGACAACCAGTGGCGGAGAGATGATCGACGGTGAATGACGAAGCTGTCCGACGCATCTCTTTGTTGCTGACTACAAAGATATGTGAAATCAGAACCGTCACGACGTGGATCTAGATCAGAACCGTCACAACCGTCTCTTTACTAGTGGTGACGAAGGCTTCCACTCACACGACAACCTTAAATGGCCGCAGATTCGCAACGAAACCACCACCACCAGAGAGAAGATCGCGAGAGTGAGTCTGAGTGGCTCAAGGCTTGAAGACGTCATTTCTAATATGTTAAGATTTCTGTTATTTAATTTAGAGAGTTTCCATTATTTATTTAGACATTAAGTAAAGTTCATTTTTAGCCCGTTAACTTTAAAACGTGTCCTATTTTGATCATCTTTTAAGAATTTTTTCTATTTTGATCTTAAAACTATGGTTTTTGTCATATTTTAGTCATACCGTTAGTTTAACCGCTAAGTATTCCATTTTCTTTGTTAATTTTACATAAACACCCCTATAATAATAGTCTAATTACGTGTTTAATAAAACTATAGTCATTAAAATTTTAACAAATTTACAGAGAAGTCCCAATTCTTTCTTATCTATTCATATCACCATCATCTCTACTCTAACTCTTCTTCCTCTTGTTCCTGAACCTTCAACCTACATTCAATTTCAACCCACACTGGTCGGAGATCGAGCAATTTTTCGGAGATTTCTCTTTTCATTTTTTCGTTTCTAATGATTTAGACATTACCAAGTCCAATAACTAATTTTTTTTCTCTTTCTCTATACCTCTACATCATAATCGTCATAATCTCTCCATCTCCCTCATTTGGTCATAAATTTAATTCTTGAATAAAAAAATCTAACACAAAAGCAGACTTAGACATGAAACTAATTAAAGTTGAAACCCCCTTTACAAAATCAATTTACAGAATTTACAGAATAAAGATGGGTAAAGTGCACTCGTAGTCCTCTAATTTTAATTCATATACCACTACGATTCTGTTTTAAATTTTTAGACTTATAAAGTCATGTTTTTAAAACTTTTTTTGAATTCAATGTCATTTTACATTTATTGACCGTTAAGTTTAACGGATTTGTTGGAGAAATGATAACTTCAGTAACTCAATTTTTTTTTTAAAATCTATTTAAACCCTAAATTTTAAATTAACAATTTAGACATACCCCAAATAATTTAAAACTTAACCCTTTTATCCAAAAATTTCCATCCACTCCTCCCACCACCTTGTCACTGCTAGATCACCGTCGCCACGGGACCGCCACCGTCGCCATCACCATCATCATCAACCACCGCCGATAATTCCAGAACAGATCTGAGCATCGATCATGCTCATCATTAAACCTTGAGCCTCCTTGAGATCAATCCCCTAGGACAAAATCTTAACTGCACTCAAATACATAATTAATCTACACCATTTTGATCCTGAGGCCGTGTTTCATCCATGTAAGCAATAACTTAGTGTCCCTTGTGCCGAGTAAGGGTGTGTTTGGCAACAGTCTTTTAAAAATAATTTTTGTATTTTAAAAAATTATTTACGGATAACTTTTCACGATTAGTTATAGTTGTTTGATTTTGACCATTGAAAAATTACCTAAAATATTACAACTATTTGAAAGAGTTATTCCTAAATGAGATTAAAATAATAGATGAAGATAGTCTATTTGATCGACACCACACCATGATCTTTTTTAATAGAGGACTATGGTGAGAAACCTTCCTGTAAAGTTCATATAACAACCAAACCAATTTTACAATCACCAAACTTTTCTGGATTTAATATGCTCCAAGCCCGTGGTTATATTTTACAAATAATCATGAATGTAAAGTAAAGACCACTAAATCTATTCCTAGAAGAGGAGTTACCTTGACCAGATTTTGACCCAGAATTCATTTTCCCTCTTGCATTTCTACTTAAATTCGAATGTAGGAGGTTCGTTTTGATGAACCTGGGTTCTACTCCTTCCTTCGTCATTGTCGTTGCCCTTGTTACAATTGGGCTTCCTCTTGTTACTTCCTCCAGCCATGACAGGTTTGGGATCTTGACACTTTTCCCCTCTGATTTGTTCCCCGCTGTCGAACAACTTCACGTTTTTCTCCGAGGAGAAACAAAGAAGGAATCCCAGATCTGGGCCGTGCATGCGTTGGGGCACGGTGTCCGTAGAAGAGCAGTGGAGGTTCGGCCTGCTCGGGCAGGCTGGGGCGGTGGATCCAGTGGGGTCGACGGCACCGCCGTCGGTGAAGGCAACTTCGTCAGCGAGGTGGATGGGTTGAGGAGGGTTAAGAGGTTGTGTTAAGGGATGGGGTAAAATGTTGAAGTATAAAGCATTTGGGATCAATACGCCACCAGTCGGCGGTCTTAGATTCCGATTTATGTTCTGATATTTTTTTTTTTCGATCTGAAACTTCCGGCGGCGGTTTGGTGGCGGCCCGACAGTGGTATGGGTGCTAGTGGGTCGATTGGAACTTGAGGGTATATTTTTTAAGTTTGTAATTATTTAAGGTATGTATAAATAGTTAGATTTAAAACTTGGGATGTAAATATTATTTTTTTAAATAAATTGAGTTGCTGAAATTATCATTTTTCTCACAAATCCATTAAATTTAATGGTCAATAGATGGAAAAGGACATTGAATTCAAAAAAAGTAAAAAAAAAACATGACTTTATAAGTACAAAAAATTAAAACATGATCATAGTGATACATGAATTAAAGTTACAGGACTACGAGTGTACGGTTTCATCAATCCCAACCTCGTCCTGTCTCTAGGAATTTACAGAATTTACATAAGCCCTCCCCTTCATTGCATATCCGTTGTTGGCTCTCTCCTACCATCGATCTCAGCCTCGTCCGACCATCGTCGAAGTGACCGGGCACTGTGATGCCCCTAACAGGAGCTCCCAGATCTGAAAACGGGTAGTCAATCGTGTGGCTCGAGGCTCCGATGACTCCAACAAACACTAGATCTGGGATTTGTTGTGCCGGATTTGCCCTCTCTGGAATTCGGGACTGTGGAACAAAAGAGGATCGGAACGGTTGGTGCTAGCGGTGATGAAGGTTAGAGGCGGCGGCGGGTCTTCAGAGAGAGGAGAGGAGAGGAGAGGAGATGGATGGGGATTTTCGGGATTGTAAAATTAGGGGATGAAGATGCAAAGATTTGTTCTACTTTTTGTGTTATGATTGGAACCCCACTGACCGGAATTTGTCCTACCTTTTTGCAAGCCAAGTGGAGATGGCGTTTGGAAACTGGGATCTTTTTTGGGCGAAATTTTGATTTAAAACCTATGGTGTTGGATGGTTATGTTTTGATGATGGATCTTGAAGAAATGAGGCAAAGTTTATGATAAAAATAGTTTAGAATTAAATTGATAGATTGTTATAAATTTAGGGACTTAGTGTAAATTAAGTCATAGATATTTTAGTCATTTCATTAATATAATGACGTATTTAATAGACAAATTAATGAAATTATCAAAATAGGATAAAAAAACTCAGTTTTAGGATTAAAATATGATGAATTCTTAAAACGAGACCAAAATATGATATGTTTTAAAATTAAGAGACTAAAAACAGATTTTACTTTTTAGACATTATAACACTTTCTAATAGGAGTAAAGTGCATCGATAGTCCTGTAACTTAAAATATTGTATCACTACGGTCATGTTTTGTACTATTAAGATCCTGTTTTTTTAACTTTTTTTGAGTCGTAGTCCTTTTTCATCTATTGACAGTTAAGTTTAACGAATTTAAGGAGAAAATGACAATTTTAGCAACTTAAATTTTTTGAAAAAAATCTATTTAGACCCTAAGTTTTAGATTAACCATTTAGACACACTCCAAATAATTTAAAACTTAACACTTTTACTAAAAAATTTCAAACAACTCACTAGCACCTCTGTCACCGTTGAGCCGCCACTGTCATTGCTGGACCGCCGCCGACCACTATCGAAAGTTTTGAAACAAAAAAAAAAACGTTGAGGCATAAATCGGGGTCTAGGGCCACCGAATCCTGACCTAACTTTTAAATGTATTATTTATAACATAGTCCTCCAACTTAAAAAAAAAAACAAAATGGTCCTCTAACTTAAAAAAAATATAAATTGATCCTCAAACTTTTCAAAAATTTATATTTTGGTCCAAAATTATTTACATTTTTTATCCCTGAACTTTATTAAAAAATAAAAAAATGACCAAAATTTTAAAAAGTTATATTTTAGTCACTGTGGTGGAGCGAGTCGGATCAATGTGGATCAATCCACCAATAGAGTGGAGCGGGTCATGGAGCGATCCACCATAATGCGGATCGATCCATGGAACGGGTCGACTCTCTCCAATGTCCATCCCTATGCCCTAGACCCCGATTTATGCCCAACGTTTTTTTTCCCCATTTTGAAACTTCCGACGGTGGTCGGCGACGGCGGCGGCGGTCCGGAAACGACGATGGTGACCCGGCGGTGGCAGAGGTATTAGTGAGTTGATTGAAATTTGAGGGTATAGTTTTTAAGTTTGTAATTATTGGGGATGTGTATAAATGGTTATATTTAAAACTTGGGATGTAAATTATTTTTCTTAAAACAATTGAGTTGCTAAAATTATCATTTTCTCCTTAAATCCGTTAAACTTAATGGTCAATGGATGAAAAATGACCACAACTGATTTTTTTTTTTTTGAAAAACAGGATCTTAATAGTACAAAAAGTTAAAACAGTATTATAGTGGTACAATATTTTAAGTTACAGAACTATCGGTGCACTTTACCCATTCTTGAAAAGAAAAAATAATGTTTGTTGTTGACAAATGATGACCCATCCACTTGAAAATAATTATTTCAATTAGTTATAGTAGTTTGAATAATTTTTTAAAGATTGAGATCAAATAACTAGAGTCAAACACTAAAAACTATCCGTACATAACTTTTTTAAAAACGCAATTACTTGAAAAAATTATTGCCAAACACAGAAGATAATTTGATATTTGAAATTTATGATAATTAAGTAAAGAAAGGGATATGAGTAATATTTAAGAGAATTTTTATTGTTACTCCTATGTTTGATAGAACATAATGTTTTTTTGTGGTACACGATGCTTTTCTCTCACGACTCTCCCCTTACAGCTAGGGTTCCCACGGTTTCCGCAAGTTTCATTCATGGACTCCAGCTGTGACTGCATCGGCATCCTCGAAGCATGCCAATCGTGTTTGTGTTGGCGTTTCCGCATCCCTCACGTTCCTCTTGGCGTTGTGATGTTGCAGGCTCGGGCCCAGGGAATCTGTTCGTCCAAGGCTGGTAGCCTTTAGCCTCCATGCA
>JBBYHH010449505.1:0-11437 GCA_038382905.1 Daphne laureola
TAATGACTCGTTAGTAATTATCTAAGGGAAAGTTTTAAATTAGTCGGTTTTCTGGGAACCGAAACTCTGATGGACTCTGTTCTGACGTCACCAGCCGCAGTATAAGAGTAAGTTACGCTTCTGCACTAGCGATCATGACGGACGGTGGTGACAGGAATTCTGTACCAAGGGTAAAGATTGGAAGAATAAGAAAAAGTAAGAAATGGAACTACCTGGAACTATTAGTTACTACTGAGTTTTCTAGGAGAGATTTGGAAATAGTGACTATTGTGAGAATACGAAGATTGAGAAAGAACCAAGTTTAAAATGTAGAAGTAATGTAGTACAATATGACTACAAGGAGATCTAGAAACTTGAATTGAAAACTGTTAAGAGAAAACTTGCAAAACAAGACACTGAAGTTTCCCCTGATGTTGATACGTGCAGAAAGAAATTCTACAAGAGACTTCTTCCACCACCACCCTCATCCTCGGCTTGTCGGCGGAAGTGTGAGTGGTAACGGTGCGGTGGCGAGTGATGGCGATGATGTCGATCAAAAGCTACTTTAGGTTTTGCGGACCCAAAACTCGGCCCTTAAAAGTTTACCTACTTTGTTTCCTAATCTACATTGCTTATTTCTAATTGACTAACGTGTTGCAAGTTTTTACGACATTTCTAATCATGTCCTAAACCTGCACCCAAAACATGTTAGAAGTTTATATGGAAAATCATGAGACCAAAGAACATATAACGTTGAGCTCCGCTCAACACCAGATACACCAGAAAGGAGCCATGCCCATCGCGCTGGGCAGGTACTCCCCAAGAAAGTAAAAATATACAAACCATAAGAGAACAACAACAAAAATAATGCTATCTAGCTACATATGCATGCTATATCTACAGAGCCCAGATTAAGCCATAATAGGATACTCACTATTCTTGCGTGATCGGGTCGTCAAGACTCCGATGATCACAACAAGATATTGCTGCTGCTGCTGCTAATCACAACCATGAAAGTCAAACCGTTAATCAAATCATAATCATGCTCACCCAAATACATAAACACAACTATGCATCTGAATCGAGACTACCCCCTAATCAGAATCAGAAATCACATAAGGATCTACACATGTACCTGGGATCCCATATCACTGAACCTCACAGAATCATTCCACAGGTTAATTCTAATAAGCTACTGAAAATATTGAGTATGATGGGGGTGAGTCCTCCAGAGGTACTCACTAAGAGGTAGGTAAGGATCACGGTTTTCCTTTGAAAACAACATGCATAAAGGGTTAGTGTGCAATGTACTAAACAGTTCATATAACCTAATACCACATGTTTAATGATGTGCAAATGATATGATATGCAATATAATATGTCCCGTTGGACGTCATCACTAACCATTCCCGAAGGACAGTAGTGGTAGAATAATCCCCCAGCGGCTGACCGGCCTGCACGGGTTCCCACAATCCACATCCCCTGGTCGAAATCAAGCCCAAATAACTGGCTCGGGCTTCAAAACAATCTCTCACATGGTACCAGCGTGGGGTGTACGGCCTCATAATTGTCGCTTGGTCTTAAGAGACCTATATATTTATCAGAGTCAACTCCATGATCAATGGTGATCAGAGGACAATCTCGATCGTATGATCGGTTCACTCAAGTTTAAAAAACCTGCATCTATTAACCTTACCATGTAACTAGCCTCGAGAGTCACTGACTCTCACCCTCGACCCAAGTACTATCCATTAACTAGCCTAATATGCATGAAGGAAACCTTAAACGTATATTAAGAAAGTTAAACCCTTACCTAATAAGGAACAATCATATCGCGACAACCCGGTAATAACGTCCGATGAAGTTCCGATTGAACTCCTATGGTCCACAGTCACCAGATACAACACTAAACACATATGACTTTAATTAGGATTTGAATCTTCAATCCTAACACACTTTATCAACAAAAGTCAACCAGTTGATCATTTTGGTCAAATCAAGTTTAAAGTGGTCAAACCAACTTGTAATTTTAGTTAATTATCACTTAAGCATCACTTAACATCTTTTATGACTTATTACAAACAAAGACCTTGAACTTTGCCAAAATTTTCAATTTTGGCCCAAATTCTTAATGTGGCAAAAACACTTAAAGTGTTGCCAATTCTTCACTTCACTTTTACATTTTTTACCATTAATCTCCCACTAAGTCCTTAATCTTTTGTCAATTTTCCTTTCGGCCCATAATTTACTTAAAGTACCCAAAATACTTAAGTATTTCAAATCATTTACATAAACTTCAATTAAGTTCAATTTCTATTTAAGTGGGAAATTACTTAAAACTTTTCCAAGTTTTTTACTTAGCTTTTAAAAAGCCAATTTTCACCTCTTTTATCTCCAAGTTCCAACATACTTTCCACTTCTTACCAATTCTTACTTAATCTTTTCCAAGATTTGCATTTTGGCCCATATTTTCAGAAAATGACAAACCTACCCAAAACTTGTCAATTCTTCACCTTAACTTTAAATGAGCTTAATTTCACTTTATTTGTCACTAATTACCAATTAATACCATACTTTCCCAAAATTTACATTTTGGTCCTAAACTTTTAAAAAGTGACAAATCTTCACAAATTACCAACTTAGCTCATTTTCATCCAAATTTATTATTTTTCTTCAACAACTTCAACTTTTACACTTTGAGCAATTTGGACCAAAACTTTAAAAACCATCCAATATTTTTCTTCAAACTTTTAACCAATATTTCTAAGTGTTCTTAACATGATTAGTCCAACATTAATCCATACTTCCAATAAAGAACACAAATTCCATTTTCTTGACAACAATTCGGCCAAACTCATATATTTTTCAAGAAAGTGTTCTTCAACTTTCTACCACAATATTCATGTTTAAAATCATCACTAAAGCAACATAGTTCAAGATTTTAAACAAAGAGCAACAACTTTGTTCTTCACTATTTAAATTCGACCATACACATAAGATGTTCATCCATCATGATTCAAGCTTAACTTCAAGCATTAAACATGTTCACAATCAACCCAAGAACACATATTAACACTTATTTCAACTCAAATCCAAACTTTGGTCAAAATCATCAAATTCGGCCAACACTTAGCTACCTCTTCCAAGATGATTCAAGATTAGTTCCAAGTATTAAAAATTCTCTAAAACCAACCAACAACACAAATCAAGCATCACCTTAACTTGAATCAAAAGTTTCATCATGAACATCAAGAACAAAACTTCATAAAATCATCAAATCTTCATGGAAACATTTAGTAATTCTTTATACTACTCATTAACAACCATAAATTCATGCTTACCTCAAGTATTTATCCAAGAAATGTTGTAGAGATTTTCCAAAAATCCCTTGAAAAATCAGCCTCACTAGAAACAGAAAGAAGATGAGCTTAATATCCACCATACTTAATCTCTTCATAACACAACCTTGAAACAAGCTCACATTGAGAGTTTCTTGAATATTTTCTTGAACAAATTTGTCCAAGAATCAACCTTGAATTTCGGCCCTAGAAAGAAATTGGAAGATATGAAGTTTTCCAGGCTTTCAAACTTGATTAAACTTTGAAATACTCATGAACATGAGTTTACCTTCTTAAATCTTGAACGTTGATGAAGAAATCCTTCAAAGAATTCGGACAACAGAAGAAAATGGGAGAGATGAAGTGTTTCCAACTTCGAAGCTTGTTTCCTTGAACAAATGATCAAGAAAACACCTTCACTTCATAAAATCTTGATGCTTTATGAAAGATTGTTGAACTTTTGCTCAAGACCACTTGAAGAACATGTGAGAGAACATGAATGGTAGAGAGAGGAGGGAGGACCCGGATTTGTGAGGGCATGAGAGAGGAATAGATTTGTTTATCATTTGTCATAAGACAATATCCACATTTTACTCTTTTTAACATTTTTTATTAACCTACTCTTACACCTTTGTTCCCTACGCTTATTATATCATTTCCAACCACTAAAATATCTTCCCTACTAATCAAAACTGGCTACCATCACTAATTAGGATTAGTGGGTATTTTCGTCCAATTTTCTAAAATATCCATTTTGCCACCGAAACTGAATTTTGACAAAATGGCCCGGGATTCACGTAACAACTTAAAAGTGTGAAATCTCATGGAATAGACCTTAAATTAATTACCAGAACATGAGAATCATTAGAAAATGTGTTCTTCCACGTTTAAAACGGAGTCCCGGTAATAGTAAAATTTGACCTCTGGGTAATTCTTCTCAGAAAATTACCATCCGCCTGAGGTGACTGTAACATTTTCCCCCTCTTAGAACTCTTGGTCCTCCAAGAGTATCCTCAAGGTCAGAACCATTTCTGAACATCCTTACATAAACTTGTACTGCAAGTTACGTAAAATTAGACAATTCCTGATTCCTGTCTTGAAGAACTGATCATTAGAGAAAACTTTAGATTAATCTCTAATCATAATAGCCACTGATACCTCATTGTGATGAAGTTCGGCGCTGCAGATTAACCACTTTCCTGTGGTCAAAACTAATTCTCAAAAGTTCTTCTTGAACTTATCAATATAGAACCTATTGGACACTTTATTATAACAGCGAACCCATATTGGTACCAGCGAGGGGGTCTAAGTTTCCCCATAATCCATCGTCATATCATAATTGGTCATAATTTGACCCAAATCACAATTAGGTTCCTAGAACCTCATAATCATATATAATGTCATTGACCTGCCGGACGGATAAACCCATACTCTCTCGACAACCCCTGATGGTCAGAACGTAACCAAACGGGGTCCCATATAACACATATGCATGGCACCAACATAGATCATATCTCTAACGGGTTCCAAACCCGGACTATCATCGAAATAACAGACGAATATAGTGCAAAACTAAACCATCCACTAATGTGGTACTCTACAGAACATCCGCAGATGTATCACAAATCACCAGAATTGTGTAATCAGAACATATCATAATTAATTAGAACATAGTCACAAAGTAACTATGTATCATATATAGCTTTTAAAAAGGCATTTCCAACCATGCTATACAGTGTGGACCACTGTCAGACATAATGGAGTTCAAAACTCCCGTACGATCTCACTAGGTCAGGTAAACCTTAAGATACTACGTATCTCCAGACTCCGAATTTTTGAGTATCAGAATGCTAACCATACCGAACTTACCTCGAAAGGTATTATGTACACACACCGATATTGGCAACCTCAAGATGCCTCGACAATCCCTGATTTTAACTTGCATGTGTAAAACGTCACTACATGATGTATTCCTAGTTCGGAATATGTACTACAGAATTTCCCCTTTAGGCAATACAAGTGGTGTAGTAACCACACTTACTAACAATCCACTGATACGTGTAACATCAGTCCTCTAACTTCCTTTGAACCAACAAAGCACCGTACCGGTGCAATAACGGATCTGAATATCGAACAGAATTTAAAACACCTTGTTCTTTCACGCAATGTATCCTGACATTCATCCCGTACAGCTTATCCCTTCTCAAGACCAGTCGCGAGATTGTATTCCTTGGAGGCGTTCTCTAAAATTCTATCTAGCGAATTCAGAACCGAAGGGTGGTAAACAAACCAATCCTATAACCTCCAATTTCCTCGGTGCTGGAATCTTCACCAGGAAGTAATCTCATTTTCCATTTCTCAAGCAAGTGAAAAATTCATCAATATGATCTCACAACCAACTCTTAGATAGGGTCCAAGACCCTGATTCTCAAATTTCGAAGTACTCAGAACACTTTGACAGTGCAAAGAGCATCACTCATCTTTAAACTTACTGCTAGAAGCGGTTGACACTCGGTGTGTCACACGACCGCAAAAGTCCAATCTAAGCTTAATGTTGCAGACGTAAATTCTAATTTCCTGGCATGAGCGAAAACAAATGATATTTATTACGCCATAGTATCTGTAGAAAACTAATACATTTTACCCAATGATGCGCCTTTCCGTCGACTAATTCTCTAACGTAACTAACTAAATTGGAACGCCTGATTGATCTTTGTTGTAGTCTTGTAATTCCTCTGACATTTGAAGCTAATGTATAATGCGAATGCTCCTCACTGAATCATCCTGTTGATTTGTGCGTGTCATCGTGGTTGGCTCTTGCGTCTTTATGTCGAGTTGTTGCGGAATGTGCTGGATCTATCTGGCATCATCTTCTCGATAGCTCATACTATAGTTTTGAATGAGGCTTGATAGAGATCTTGGCCGGCATCCCTGATGCGGTACCCAATGACTGGTGTTAAGGCTCTACTTGGTCTTTTTTACGCGCCTGTGAAAGTTCCTATACCTACGCGTCACTATAATTTTTCCAACTCTAATTCATATGGATCGGGATTCAACGATTTCCACTCACACCTGATCTGTCGGATCTATCGGCACCTCTGATCATTCCCTGATCTCCCGAATCTCTCCCGCTAATCTGGGGTCAAGAGGGTACAACTTGACTATCTATCTCCTTCATCTTGATCAGGAGGACTTTCTGCAATACATCATGTTAAATTGTGACACCCAAAGGTATCACATTCTTCCTGATCTCTGATCGCAGGCCTCGGATAAATTTCCTGGTGTCTTCTTCATGCCTTCATATTACGGAACATATCTCATGAGCCTGCCAAACTTATGCTTATAGTCAGCGACATACATGATCCCCTAACTCAGGTTGTCAAACTCGGCCTATTAGCGATCTCAGATAGCATATCCGACCTATCCCTCGTGGAAGAACTGGGAGAACTCTTCCCACCACATACCGGGGTCTCGCTGTCCCCGCTAATCAAATCGTATGTTCCTCGAATTATCCATCCCCTTCCACCTGTTGTACTCTTGGTCGCGTAGGTTAAAGGTGGCTAGTAAAACCATCTCCTCGGATGGGAGGCTCAGCCTCACCAACAAATGGTCCATACCATTTAAACCAAGACTCAGCCGCCTCCGGTCCTACCTTACTGGTAAATCTAGGGGGACTGAGATGCTGAAAGTGTTCCATTATCGTAACTCCATCTGGAGCTACAGTACGCTCAACTTGTAATCTCCGGGCTCCATGGGTGGCCTCGCAGTCATCATAATCCCTATCTTGATGAGAACGGTCTAGTTGTTGATATCTATCATCTTGGTGATGATCCTATACAGGATGGTCGGGTCTAACCTCTAACCACATCCTCCGAATATAGGGGTATCTCACGACATCATACTTGTCATCCTCCTCATAACTCAGAACTACCTAATAGTTCCAAAGACTAATCAGTGTAGTAGTACGTATATCAGAATGCGCCATCTCAATGGCCACTTTCTCAGACCAATAATGCAAACTATTCTGAACTGGTGGGTCAATGTGCATCCACGGGTTGCCCTGTCCTCTCTCGACCCCGATACCATTCAGAAGTGAACATATCAGCTCGAGTATCTCCCTCAGGTTCACCGAACCTCAGAAGCTTATTAACCATTTCCACAATCAGGTTCTTAAAGGTGATCAAATGATCACAGAACCTATCAATCTGGGAGTTAAAAGTCCCATAATATCATACTCACTCAGTTGATCAATTCACAATTAGGTTCACCTATATAATCAAAAGAATAATCACAGAAACTCAGAAACACTTAATTGATCAACTCACATTCAAGTTCACTGAACCTACGGATCTGGTTGTGGCTGTGGCGTGGCTGCCTCGGGTTCCGTCGCCTTCTTCCTTAATTCCTAATGGCTCTGTAGTGTAGATGCAATGTATGATGTATACTACTTAAGCAGAACAAGCGGAATCAGAATTCCATCAGGAACTTTCTGCTCGTCTAATTTCAATTTCAGATGCCCACTTCCTTAAGGGACAAGTCTGGCGCGATTTTTATTTTACCTAAGATTAACTTAAACCTTAGATTATGTTAAGTATGTTTAAACCGACCACCCTAAGTTCTACCTACCATTCTAAGATAGTCCTAGTAAAAAGGTAGCTAATCTCTTACTTAAAACTACCCTAAAACGATCGGTGAGAACAGGGTTGGTCTGTCTAACCATACCTAACACTAACCTAGGTTCTGATACCAAGTTTTCACCACCACCTCCGCCCGTCGGTTGGAGGTGCGGTTGTGGAAGCGGCAGGGATGGCCGTAACTGTCGGAGCGGGAACCATTCTTTGTTTCGTGAACCCAAAACCCGGCCTTTCAATTTTTTTTTCTGAACTTAGTTACTATTTTCTAAATTACATAACGTGTTGCAGGTTTTTATGAGTTTTCTAACTACATCCTAAACCTACACCCGAAACACGTTTGAAGTTTTACGGAGAATCGCACAGTAGTATAATCCAGATGTACTAGAAAAGAGTCTTGCCCCATCGCGCTGGGCAAGAACTCCCCGAGAAATAAAATATACATGCCATCACAATGATTCTAACTACATGTGCATGTTACGCCTACCATCCAACCACCAAAAATATCTCCTTCCATCCTAATTAAAATTGGTAGCCTTAGTTAATTAGGATTAGTGGGCGTTTTCACCCAATTTTCCAAAACGACCATTTTTCCCACTCGAACCAAATTTTGGTAAAATGACCCGGGACTCACGTATACTTATAAAAGTATGAAATCCCGTGGAATTGAGTTCAAATTAATTCTCGAACATTAGAATTGTCAGAAAACATGTTCTGCACGCTAAAAAAAAAAAGTCCCCATAATAGCAGATTTTGACATTCGAACAATTCTTCTAAAAAATTGAGCATTTTATAGGGGTAACTATAACATTACTATTAAGGAACTGTGACAATAAGACTACTTTGATTGGTTGTCAAAGGTCTTGGAGAAATAAGACTGGAGTATCCACCTTTTGGGCAGTTTAGTTGGCACAATGACTTAAGCAGTTAAAGCTAATAGGAAATACATTGGATTGATACACTTACACTGAACTCAATCTTGGCACCACATGTTACTGTGTGTAATATGATAGATTGAAAAAGTGAATTTTGAATGAGTACTCGATGCTTTATACAATCATGTATTTCAAGTAGTTGAAATTCAAAACAAAGAGACTGGTTGTGATTAAGATGTGCATCATATGTCTGGGGTCTAAATAGGCATCACTTGATGTGTTCAAGTAAGTTTGAACAAGTTCAAAAAACACACACAGTGGATGTGTTCAAGTGAGCTTTATATGTTCAAGTAAGTTTGAAAAAGATCAAGTTATTAGGAGAGGACAATCTTTGATTGAGAGTCTAATAACCTTAATGAAAGAGATTTGGTATGTATGCCTTGGGGTTACACTCACAACTTTATATATGTGTAGATATGATTTTGGATATAACTGTGAATGGTGGATTTTAATTGAGTGGGAGCTTGTACTTAAAAACATCTTAGTACGAGTGAGAGTTTATTGAAATTCTTGGCGTACCAAGATATTTTAAGGTGGTACTTGAGCTCATATAGGTAAGGTTGAGTTCACAAGAATCTAGTTGTAGCTTACCTTAGCTCAACTCAGTTAGAAGTAGCTAAACTTAATTCACCTCAGCTCAAGGGCAGCTAGAAGTATCTCCCCTTAACTCAACTCCACCTAGAAGTATCTAAACTTAGCTCAAGTCATCTCACTCTAGCTCAAGGTAGCTGGGAGTAGCTTGGCTTCAGTTCACTCCAGCTCACTGTAGCTAAAAGTAGCTAGACTCAGCTTACTCCAGCTAAAAATAGCTGGACCCATATCAAGTTTAGCTCACTCAAGCTAGAAGTAGCTCGACTCAGCTCACTCCAGCTGGGAGTAGCTAAACTCAGCTCCACTCAAGCTCACTATATCTAGAAGTCTATAGATTCAGCTCACTCTAATGAGAAATTACTGGACTCAGCTCATTCCAGCTAGAAGTAGCTGTAGTCAGCTAGACTTTAGCTCATGTTAGCCAAAAGTAGCTAAATCAAGCTCATGTTAGTTAAAAGTAGTTAACTCCAGCTCAAATTATTAAAGTACCTAACTTCAGCTCATGGGAGCTGGTTGTGAAGGGGAAGCTCAAAAAATTGCTAAATTGAAATCACCATAAGACACCTTTTGGAAAGAGATGTGTCTCTTGGATAAAAGGTACATCCTTTGTGAAAAGATGTGTTAGTTCACCCATGGGAAACATTGTCAGCTCCCCTCCTCGGCCGGCATGTGCAAAAGCGTTGGAAGCATCGGGAACGGTGCCGGGAGGCGGCGGCGACGTTGGAACAGAACTTTACTTCATTTTGTGGAACCCAAAACCCGGCCATTTTTAAACTTTTTCCGAACTTATTATTTCTAACGCGTTACTTAGGTTTAAGGTGTTCTAATTTCTTAATGCCTAAACCTGCACTCGAAAACGTTAGTAGTTTTCATAGAATATCGCGTGTTTACCAAAATAAATAAGCATATACATCAGATCAGAACTACCACCCACTTCATTGGGTGCGTAGTTCCACAGTGTATCAAAATAATAGAGTCATTCGATGTAAATGTATGCATGCTAACCCTACGGAGTCGTAACTACAACAAAAGCCAGAAACGTACTTACGTTCGGGGTCGGTCGACTCAAACCCTGGCAGTCATGTAAGGTACCACTGATGCTGAAACATACCAATAAAGTTAAACCGTTAGTCCAATAAATCATTGAGCTCTTTTTGGGTGAACAGATACTTGAGACTTTTATGGTCAGTGAAGATCTGAAGTTTGTAGCGCAATAAGTAATGTCGCCATTGTTTTAGAGCATATATGACTGTAGCTAATTTTAGGTCGTGTGTCAGATAGTTCTGCTTGTGTGGTTGGAACTGCCTTGACCCATAAGCAATCACATGCTGGTTCTGCATCAACACACATCTCAAGCCCGACTTAGAAGCATCCGTGTAGATCACATAAGGCTGGGTCGGATCTGGTAGTGCCAGGATCGGCACATCCATCAGCAACTGCTTCAACTGCCTGAAGCTCTCCTCGGATGCATCGGTCCAGACAAAGGCTTGATCTTTCTTTGTTAGCTGAGTCATCGGAGATGCCAAAATGGAAAATCCCAGAACAAATCTACGGTAATAACCGGCTAGTCCCAAGAAACTTCGGATATCCTTAACTGTTTCAGGCCGTCTCCATTCCTATACTGACTGAACCTTCTCTGGGTCCACTAAAATTCCATGCTCACCGATGACATACCCTAAGAAAGACACTTCGCGCATCCAGAATTCACATTTGGAGAATTTGGCGTACAACCGATTCTTCCACAATGTCTCCAGTATAATCCTCAAATGCACCTGGTCCATGTCCTCGTCAGGGGAATAGATCAGGATATCATCGATAAAAACAACTATGAAGGAATCCAAGTGAGGATGGAACACCTCGTTCATCAACACCATAAATGTCGCTGAGGCATTCGTCAATCTGAAGGGCATGACTGTGTACTCATAGTGCCCGTATCGGGTGCGGAAAGCTATCTTTGGGATGT
>JBBYHH010449838.1:0-11435 GCA_038382905.1 Daphne laureola
TTTTGATAAATAGTTTACATGTATTCAAATGGTTTTTTTAGATCACTTACAGTTAGTAGGGTGTTTATGTAAAGCTTCTTCAACTTTCTCCTTGCACCCGTTGTGTTTGCTTCATCATTCTCCACTTCATCCAGCATTTCTTCCCTTCTATTCAGAAGACTTGCATACACATCAATCACGTCATTGGTAACCTCTTGCCCTTTGTGCATTGAATAGATTTGTTTGATGGTTATATCTATATCGCGACATCTCATGACCACGGTCCTGTCATTGTTAGGGCATCATTAGAAAGAGAAAGAGCATTATAAACAAATTCAATCGCATCATAAGTTAGCAGTAGAACATCAGACTGTCATATTGGCTAATCTAAGACATACCCGAAGTTTTCTGGATGATATGATCCTCATAGGAAATCTATTGTGACAAATCTAGTTGTGAGCATGTTTCTTGGAGTTGGGTGCCTTGCCATCAGTTCTTTGACAAAAGGGACAACAGGAATGAATAGGTGTGGCATATCTTGACCAAATATTTCTATTCTTTTTATTGTTTCACTTTCATTCTGTGGTGTGATTTGCATTGCTGGTTTGTGCACATGAGGGGATTGTTGTACAAGGCTATCATGTGTTTGCTGGCTTCCAAGTACTTCTTTGAAATTGGGTGAGTGCAATCCAGCTAGTGCTTCTATTCAGACACCTGTACAGAACATCAATTAGAGGAAGCAACAATCATCATGATCAAAACCAAGCACATTAGAATAGACACAAGGAGCATCATATTATGTATGGTTATCATCATGCACAACATATGATATAGGGCATCATATCACATAGCAAGCACATCACATAATCATAAAAGATAACCAAGTAGAATCACATGAACATCATTATGTGTCTTATCATATATGTATTGTTAATTAATAATTAAAAATTATTAATTAAGGGGTTTTTTAACCGAAAGAATCATTCAAGGACATTGGTTGTTTTTTCTTCTTTTCCCCTTCCTTTTCCTGCTCTTTCTCAGCCTAATTTGCAATGTCAGTCACCATAGCCATGACATCAGGCGTATGGTACTGCTGACTAGTGGCTTTTTCCTCAGGTTGTGAACTGAGCTGACTGAATACTTTGATGACTTCCAACTGAAGATGTGAATCATCAAATATCTCTATGTGGCCTGAGTGCTCCTGCATCTCTGCCATTTCAGCCTTGGACTGCTTTGGTTGCTCTTGGATTGCATCTGCGGCTTCCCCTTCCTCTTTGTTTTCCTTCTCATTCCCTTGATTTTCATCAAGCAGCTGATATATTTTGGCATCAAAATAAACTTTGTTATAATTGAATCATATAGGAATTGCTTCATATTTAATAACAAGAGCACCATACTCCTATAAGTGATCCCAAGCATCATATTTAAAAACAAGCGCATCAGAAAGCAACCCAAGGGCATCATACTATAAAATAGGAATATCATTTGTATACCTTCACAGTTGGCATGACACCAGTTCCAACCACCTCATTTACTTGGGTCAATTGCTCCTGTCCATCGACCTGAAATGTTTTGTACAATTATAACGTAAGTGTCAAGCATATCATACAACTAGAGCATCCTAATCTATATTAATAGCAGGTTACTGCTCAAATTGAATTTCATCACGGAGCATCATGAAATGAAAAGATGAGCATCATATCGGCAGCTCTTAAGTGGATTGCATCATGTTAGTGTAGAAAATTATAATTGAATATAGGGAGCACCATAATACATGAAAGGGGAGTAAAATCCACTCGCGATCCTACTTTTTATGTTTTTTACCTATTGCGGTCTCATTTTAAGTATTTGACCTATTTAAATTCTAAATTTAGAAATCGTGTCCTATTTGATTCCTTTCCTTCTATTTGTACCGTTGAAGTTGACGGTAACTTTGAAATGTCAATTTCGTCCTTAATAAATTGCTACTATCCACCCTCAAGTGTTCAAACTAACCAAATCTACCAAAACATTTTATAAACTCGCACATGGACCACCCAACAATCCCTTACATCTCTCTCTGACTATTCGTGGCCCCACTGCATCCTGATAATATATTTACAAACACAAAAGTATTGAAATTATATGGATTGAGAGACGTTTAGGTGATGGAAAAATCAATATTTATTAGTTTTGGTTAATTTCATTTCCATTTTTTCCTCTACATAGCAACTATAACAAAACTGGATAATAATCTCATGTAATCATCGGCGTCCCGCTCATCATTGCCTCCATCAACGATAAGTCCAGATCTTGTGGCAACAAAGTTGGGTTGTTGTCTCTCTCACACATCAATGGCATTGCAAAACCGTTTCAGCTGCGCTGGACTCAAAGACCCCAGCACCAGTACGCCATTGTCGATTTCCCGGTATCTCTACTCCACATCGCTAAACTGGCCACCACCAAACCTATGTCTATGTGGCTCTTCATCAGCCCTGAGAAGGCCTGGAATAGCAGGGGATGGCCTTTGTGCTTGGCTAATCTTCCAGCCACATCCAGTACCAAACTAGCATTCACCGGAACACTAATCCAGTCGTAGAATGAGGAATTGAAATCAAAAGGGATTGGTTCATCAATGGGTCTGATCATCCTGGTAAATTTTAGATTGCAAGCTCTGGAGCGTGATCCCATGCCAAGAAACCACGAATTGGTCAGGGAGATGTAACATATTGCTTGGGTGGGTCACGTGTGAGTTTAAAAAATGTTTGGTAGATTTGTTTAGTTTAAAAGTCTTGAGGGTGAATTGTAGAAGTTTATTAACGGAAAATCGACATTTCACAAGTTACCGTCCATTTAAACGGCACAAATAGACAGAAAGGACTCAAATAAGACATGATTTCTAAATTTAGGATCCAAACAGATCAAATACTTAAAATAAGACTGAAATAGGTCAAAAACATAAAAAGTAGGACCGCGAACAGATTTTACTCCATGAAAGGGGCATAAAATTAGAAAGGAAGAACATCGCAATGAAAAAGCGGCTCATCATATTGAATATAAGGAGCACCAAACTAATAAAGAATGTCATAAAGTTGCATACCTTCTTAGGAGTCAGCATCTGAGTTGCAACCTTCTTAGATGTTGTATTTTCTATCATCTCCTCAATTTCCACCTGAGTTGAAGTTTCAACAACTTCAGTCACTTTAGTGACTGATACTTTATCCTCCTGAAATTTAAGGATCGTGTTATGATATACAGGAAGATGAGCATCGTATTGTAAACTGGAGATCTTCACATTGTGGAACAAGAGCATTATTTTATGTACCTTGTCATCCTCCACTTCATCATTTTCAGCTTGTTAGACCTTCATCTAAACAGTTTCATTCTGATCAAGATTTTTGTCCTCGACAACTTTTACTGCATCCTCTTTCACAGGATCAATACTTCGATCCAGGTTCTCTTTCTCCATAGGTTCTATTACATCCTTCTTCTCATGTTCAATATTCTGTTTATCTTCCTGAAACTTTGATCATCATATTAAAGAAACTGATTTTTGAAGACATAAAGATGAAGAAACCTATCTTACACTGAGAGTATCATACTTGGCAGAGGATCATTGTATAGAACAAAAGGAACATCACAATGCAATACAATAACATCTTTCATACCTCAACCATTTGTCCTCCTTGCAGTGTCATTTCTTGAAGCTTGTGTTCACTTCCACCAGAGCTTGCTTCTTCGACGTCGATGATGATATCATCAGTGTCGCTCTCTTTTTCTTTAGTCATTTTCTGCAACCTTAGCGAAGACCTTGTCTTCCGCTCTTTTTGTTTGAACCTCTTCATTGGAGTTTTCTTTATAACAGGTTCAGAAGTTTCTTTGTCTTTCTTCAATTTTTTGGGTGGAGCAGGATGGTCTACATCCGTAGCAGCTGTTGGTCTCTTCCTCCTGATTTGTTATTTCCTCTGCTTTTTCAGCTTATATCCTTCATTCAAGGACTCTTCGATTATTCTCAATTTTCGTTCCGTAAGGAATTTTTCATCCAACAGCAGCTGCTCTGTAAAATTGTCCTGCTGCTTGTTCATCTTTTGCAGGATGGCCTTCGTCTCTTCTGTCCATTTTTAGACAAGAATTTTACCCTTTTGAGTAGTTTAGTGTTGGAGTGACGGCACTATGATATTGCTTGCAGGATATGTTCCACAACAGACCGGAAGTCATCCTGGTTTTCAACATTTGATAGTGCTTCCATCTACATCTGTTGTTGCAACATTTTCTCAGCCTCAGCCTTTCTCCTTCTCTTTTCCAATGTTTTCTTTATAGGATTCTCATCAAACTACATTTATTTTGATTTCATTAAACCATCAGTCACAAGTAGCATCAAAGCAAACAAATAACACATCTTAAGGTCATCACATGACATCTTAAGGTCATCGCTTTGTTTATTATAGAAGCATCATAAAGAAAAAAAGAAGTCACCATAGAATAAACAAAAAGCATCAGATTATACTTTAAGAACATCATTTTATTTATTACATTATACTACCTGACTTTATCATATATGTTATGAGAATTAACGTTACCTACGCACTTTCAAAAGATTACTTCTTCTTCATCAATTTGATCTTCTCGCTGAACATGGTTTCTGTCCATGTTGCACACAGTGGAGGAACCCTTGATACATGCTTCCTGGGTATGAGGAAAGAATCACAATACCACAACTGCAGCAATGATTTTAGAGAAAGTGAGGAGCAATTACAAAAAGCGCATCATTTATAATCAGGAGAGCATCACATGAGTTAGGAAGAACATCAGATTGTGAGGAGTATTTACCTGGATGAATTGAGTACAACAACCTTGCCCTCCCCTGTAGAATTTCTTGAACCAACAGATCTCTGCAAATATGTTATCAAGGACATGTTGGCAGAAGTTGAAATTGTTGATGTCTTTCAGGTTCTTCAAGGACTTGAGTATTTTCCAATTTGTTGGAGTATTGGCAATCTTGTCCAAAGCGAACAACATTGTGTCCATGAGAATTATGAAGCATCTTCTGAAATGATCACCTCCTGTGGTATCATTTTTAATCACATCTTTGAGGATGTCTTTTGTAGGGAGATCTCCTCTGAATTTTCCCAACCTTTTCTCCCATTGGAAAGCCCATCACAATATGGACATATGTGTCCTTGAACTCCACATGTGTGGTGTTGTTGATTTCAAGTCTCAGGGTTTGATCATTGAAGTTATGTGCAAACCAGAACATGGGATCCGATTTTGTGTTAATCAGTTTGTAGTTCAGCAAGCATCCAAACCTCATCTCTTTAATTGTTTGAATCTGGTAGGGCTTCTTCTTTATTTCTTCCATCACTTCAGTCACTTGTTTGGCCGATGTTCGAATAAAGACTTCATTCTTGTTAATCATAAAACATCGATCACATAAGAGCATCAGAAAGGGTAGGAAGAGCATCATGATAAAGCCAGAGAGCATCATGACCACTACATACATTCATTATTCTAACATAAGCTTATAATAGTAGAGTAGTATACGAAGAGAATGACAATTTATCATGGACTAGAGTTGGGTCATTCTGATGAACAAAAACATCATATGAGACACAGAGCTTCATGCATCATTCTGATGAATAGAAACATCATATGAGACACACAGAGTATCATGCATCGAGAACACAGCATCTCTTAATATTTTTCACACACTCTTTCATTACATGGTTAATAATATTTTTTCAAGTAGGTGCAACATGATATACCATAATTTTATGATACAACATATATTTTCTGTACTTACTTTCTCCGAAATTTCTTTTGCATTTTCTTCTGCTTTCCTTTTCCTTTTGGATCACTGTAAAATGAAAATTAGAGCATCCTTTAGGATAAGTTGAGCATCATAGTTCAAACCTTCACATGAAGCCAAAAGGACATCATAACCTAGGGTTTGCACATCTATCTATAAATTTAAGTTAACTTATATTTTAGAGGTCACAACTACGTCTGGCTCATTTTCTTCCTATTTTTATTCCTCTTCCTCTTCCAATGAGCTTTGAGGTTCAGTTAGAGGAAGTTCATGCCTCCTCTTCGTTCTCATTTCTGTGAAGTATCAGAGGACATCATTTTGAGAAGAAACTCATACAGTAACTATCAATAGAAATTTTAAAGAAATTGGAGGGAGAATTTGTGCTTACCGTTGATGGCCAGTCGTGCGATCAGAGTCAATTTCTGCCTCGCTTTTATTTTGCAGTTCATCGTTCACGCTCTGCATTTCTGAAGAAGCTGTCTTTTCTTCGAGTCTCGATTTTGCAGCAGTCGGATCTTGCTGCTCTAATTCAGTCACAGCAGGAATTGCAGAGGATTGAGATGCTCTGGATATTTTGAAACCCTAAGGTTGGTACAGTGAAATGTCTCGCTTTTGAAGTTTTCTGTTAGACTACTGAATGAGAGATTAAGCGGTTGAAGAAGATGAAGAAGTTCTGAGAGATTTAGAGATGTTGGAGAGAGAGAATTGTGAATTATGTGAGTTATGGGAGGGAGATCGTGGTGAAGGTGGTTTTTGGCAGGAAGGGAATTTGATTCAAATTCTGACGGTTTTGATTTGAAATGTAGACACGTGGTCATTCGTTATAGGTTTTGCACCAGAAATAGAGCCACGTGGCATTCCAACTTAAACTCAACATTAAGTGTTTAAGTTAAGAGCATCATACAGGTCATATACCAAAATGTTTGGATCAGAGCTTTTAGTACGAGGACAACATAACGTAAGAGGAGAGCATCATTGTTGTCTGTGAGCACATTGTTATGCACTCTAAGAGCATCATTTGGGTAGCTAGAGCATCATTTGGTAGAAGGAAGCGCATCATATATTATACGCAGAGCATTCTGTGTTAGACAAAGCGTATAATTTTGAACGAAGCCACCATGTTATCTTTTCCAATAGTGGAGCGCATCATGTTTAGAGGTTAGATCATTTCACTAAAAGGGGGGACACCATTGTTCTACATGAGAGCATCATAATTGAACAGGGACAAGTTGGAGCATGATGTTATCCTTATTAGTGCATCATGATGTTAATTGAGAGCATCTCATTGCTACGAGAAAGGCATCATTGTGGTAAAAAAAACTATTACTATAGGTCGTATACCAAAATATTTGGATCATAGCTTTTAGTACGAGGATAACATAACGTAAGAGGAGAGCATCATTGTTTACTGTGAGCACATCATTATGCAATCTAAGAGCATCATTTTGGGCAGTTGAACACAATACGCGGCGATCGGTGCTTTTTTTCACCGGAGGAAGTGGGGCTGGTTGATTTTTTTGCTTGTCTGGTTGCATTCACAATAGAAGGGAGGTCGATCGATTTATTTTTTTTCGATCATGTTGTTGCGCTGGGAAGGAAGGTGGGATCATGCCAACCGCGATCCCGAATTTTTCACCGATAAACACAGCTCCGTCTTTATCCTCCTTCCTTCTTATATCTAGAGACACACATGGTGTGGCATTGGCACAACCTATCCACACTTTACTAGAGTAAAGTAGGTTAATGGAAGTCACTTGTTTTAACAGTTAAGTAACTTATCTACCGTTAAAGGAGATGTAAAATTGAGGGTATAGTAGTAAAACGCTCATTAATAAGTTACTCAAAAAGGAAATGCAACATTCTTTTTGGGGCATCCTAAAAAGGAATATGTAACATTCTTTTGGGGGGAAATGTCCCTTTTTGCCACTAACGTTTGGCAAAAGGACCTTTTTTACATTTATTTTTAAAAGCGGTCCGCAATTACCATTGTCGTTTATGTTTTTTGCCCCCATTTTCCATTAACCGTTAAAATTTACACCCTGACATTTTAATTTCCAACATGTCAACATTTTATGAGTACGTGGCAGGTTGCTTGATGATGTGGCAGTGTATTATTTGATGATGTGGCAAAACTCCTAAAATTTGCACACCTTCCTCAACCACCTCGCATGCCTATAAAAGATTGCTTAAACCAAATTGTTTTATTTTTCCTTAATTTCTAGATAAGAAATTGACTTGAACTAAATTGAATTAAACCAAATACGATCTGGAAATACTCAAAGCTACTGATTTGGTTCTTGGTGGAAATTGATCTCGCGTAGGGTAGGGATTTGGTTTAAGAACCAAAAAGAATTTCCAGATATCAATTTATTTCCATAATTTCTCTTTAAACGATTGAATTTGTTTTCTTAACCCACCTTCTTCGATGAACACAAACAAGCCAAAATTAATGGTTTTGAGTATAGCTCATTCTCCATTATTGGAAAGGAGGAAATTTTTAGGTTTTAAGTCTCGGTGCATCTCAATCTCACTCCTCACATCATCTCTGTCCAGCAGATCCTCGCCCCGGAACTCGAGTGGTGGTTCCTCAGCCCGACCGTAATCACCGAGGGATAAGAAGATGAATTGGCAGTAGCTCCAGATCTACTTGAGAAGATGAATCACCAGTAGCACTAGAGTTGTTGATGATGTTCGCTTGCGATGAGAAGATGAATCATTTCATTGATGATCTATTTCCGATGCATCCTGCAAGATCCGTAATGATTGTAGATGAAGCTTCCTCAACTTTAGCGATCGAAGAGATGGATCTGGTGGAAAGATGAAGGATGAAGTGCTAGATCTGGATCTGCTGGAGATTTAATGTTTGATTAACTGTTTGATAGTTGGGTGGTGGTCGATTAAATATTTGATAGTTTGTTCTGTAATAGGGACGAAGACGGCGATGGAGACAGAGATGCGGGGAAGGAGCTGGAGGTTGAGAACAAATCCACCTCAGGCATTAAACTATTAATGGCCTATTAATCTCATTTAATGTTATTTGGCCTATTGATCCCATCTATGTGGAGGCCACGTAACTATACAACGGACACATCATATTTTCGTGACGGAATATTCCCACATAAAACCATTGTTAGTCAATTTAGTGGCAATAAGGGTCTAAAAAACAATTAAGATGGTAAAATTGGAACGGATAACAAATAAAAAATGCAATAGCGAACCATTTTTAAAAATAAATGCAAAAAAGGTCCTTTTAACAAACATTAGTGGCAAAAGATGATCTTTTCCCTTCTTTTTGGGACGGAGGAAGTATTTTTTATTTCTGTTATTTTATGCAGTGTATGAGTGTTTGTCCCTTTCCTAAGCTTCACCAGGAAAGAATTAATGTTCTTAAGAGAACCCTGTATCATGTTGGAGTGGTGCCTCAAATTATCATGTTATGGAAGATGGGGGACTAATTTTGTAGTTAGTACAAGTTGAAGAATTTAAATGGAATATGAGATGTTATTAGTGGACGTGTTGTGTTTGCTTGCTTGCCAATCATGGTTTAGAAAGGAATGTTAATAGTCCTGGTTTGTCTTGATTTTAGTTTGTCTAGGTTTCAGTTTCTAGTCCTAATAGGATTATGATTGTTTTTTAGATTAGGATTAATGTAAGTTTAAGAGTTCTAGTTTAACTACTAATTAGAATGTGATTAAGTTTGTGTGTAACTTATATAAAGGCAAGTTATGTTAGGGTTTTGGGTATGAGAGAAAAATCAATGTGGTTGAGAGACAAGATGTGAGGGTGAAAAAAAAAAAAGAGGTCCGGAAATCAGGATGGCTAGGATGAGAGTCTTTTGTAGTTCTCATATTTTGTCAAAGATGTTATAATGGATTTCTCTCATCCGTGGACATAGGCTAGTTAAGAGCCGAACCACGTCAAATTGTTGTGTGCATATTTTGATCGAGATTATTTTTTTCACTGCATGTGACGGGTGTTTAGGGAAGAAAGTTGTTTGTTTGCCATTTTTTTTCCAACAAGTGGTATCTGAGCTTATGGTTGAATTCTGGTGAAGCGTGGTCTGATCTTGATACAGTTTATGGTTTGATCATAGTGGAGTTCATGATGAAGGGAGCCAGTCATAGATAGAGTGGGTGCAAGACGTCATACGGTGCGTGACGGTGAGTTTTGTTTATTGTTGAAGAAGCAAGGTGTCAGTGTGTGCTTGTGGTTGACAAGTTAAAGGTAACCAATTGATTTGTTGAAATTGCTAGTCTTGTGTGTGGGGTTACCTATTGATGAGAAGCGTTTATGTTGTATAGCCTTATCCAAGTCTATGGCTAGTGACGTGTTGCCAATTTCATAAGTTAGAGCAATATTGAGTTATGTTGGTATTTGTTTTTTGGTTTTGTTTGATCCATGTGGAGTATGCATGATAGGATTTTGGTTTGGGTTGAGCTTGTTGAAAGAGGTAGAGTTTGAAGATAATTGTTCGAGTGACATAACCTATGAAATCGTCATAGCTGAAGCAGTTTAAAAATTGTGGATGTGTTTCGATTTGTAGCGTGGCACCGAAGACTCGGTGTATGAAGTGTTAGTGGCGTGGTACTGACGGCTCGGTAGAAGAAGATTGAAAATTGATGATTACGGTTATGTTCAGGTTTGTTTGTTGTCGTGTTCGTGTTGGCATTGGTGTTTGTGTTGATTGTTCGTTCGTGTTCGTTTGTGTTTAGAAGATTTGAGAAAAAGTGGAAGTGAAGAGATAATTTGAATCAAGGTGGAGATTGTTGAAGTGGTGCCTCAAATTATCATGTTATGGAAGATGGGGGACTAATTTTCTCGTTAGTACAAGTTGAAGAATTTAGATGGAATCTGAGATGTTATTGGTGGACGTGTTGTGTTTGCTTGCTTGCCAAGCATGGTTTAGAAAGGAAAGTTAATAGTCCTGGTTTGTCTTGGTTTTAGTCTGTCTAGGTTTCAGTTTCTAGTCCTAATAGGATTATGATTGTGTTTTAGATTAGGTTTAATGTAAGTTTAGGAGTACTAGTTTAATTAGGATTGTATTTTTGTAATTAGAATGTGATTAAGTTTGTGTGTAGCCTATATAAAGGCAAGTTATGTTAGGGTTTTGGGTATGAGAGAAAAACCAATGTGGTAAACAGACAAGATGCAAGGGTGAAAAAAGAGAAGAGAGGTCCGGAAGCCGGGATGGGTAGGACGAGATTCTTTTGTAGTTCTCATATTTTGTCAAAGATGTTATAATGGATTTCTCTCATCCGTGGACGTAGGGAAGTTAAGAGCCGAACCACGTTAAATTGTTGTGTGCATATTTTGATCGAGATTATTTGTTTCGCTGCGCGTGACGGGTGTTTGGGGAAGAAAGTTGTTTGTTTGCCACTTTTTTTTCCAACAAGTGGTATCTGAGCTTATGGTTGAATTCTGGTGAAGCGTGGTCTAATCTTGATAAAGTTTATGGTTTGATGATAGTGAAGTTCATGATGAAGGGAGCAAGTTGTAGATACTGTGGGTGCAAGATGTCATACAGTGCGTGAGAGTGAGTTTTGTTTATTGTTGAAGAAGCAAGGTGTCAGTGTGTGCTTTTGGTTGACAAGTTGAAGGTAACCAATTGATTTGTTGAAATTGCTAGTCTTGTGTGTGGGGTTACCTATTGATGAGAAGCGTTTATGTTGTA
>JBBYHH010449949.1:0-11435 GCA_038382905.1 Daphne laureola
AAGAAATGATGAATGGAAGAGAGAAAGTTGAGAGGATTTTTGGTAATGGAATGGTGGTGAGGCCGGCCAAGTGAGGGGAGAAGGAGAAAGAATGGTAGTCATAACTTTAGTCAACAAACACATCTCCTAAAACCACTCACCAACCTCTTAGACCGATGTTCCCTACCCATTATTTTAATACCATAAGGTCAATGCCTATAAAGGCTATTATATCTTCCCAAATCCCATTAAATTCGGCAACCTCACACTAATTAGGATTAGTGGGCATTTTCACCCAATTCTCCAAAATTACCATTTTGCCCTCCGAAACTAATTTTTGGCAAAATATCTTGGGACTCCCGAAACATTATAAAATGTTAAAGTTCCGCAGAATGGGCTCCAAATACTTCTCTAAACATATATTTCATTGATAATCATGTACATTACACATCACAATTTATCTCAGTAATTATACAAATTTATTTTCTGTGCAAAATACATCAGAAATTTACCAAGCGTCCGAGGTGCATGTAACAATCTCCTCCCCTAGGACTCTTGGTCCTCGAAGAGTGCTCTCAATCTATTGTACTCAGCTAGGTACCGCTCCATCATATCGTGCTTCATCTCCCAAGTCGCTTTCCGATCAGAATGATGCGACCATTGAACCTTGACCATCGGAATCAACTTGTTGCAAAGCCTTCGAGTATCCCTGGCCAAGAACGGTATCGGTACCTCCTAGTAGGACAAGTATGGCTCTAGCTCAATCTCCTTGACTGGAATCATCTGATTCGGGTCAAGAATACATTTCTTGAGCATGCTGATGTGAAAAACATTATGCACCTCTGACATGCTCGGAGGTAAGGCCAATCTGTATGTAACCTTGCCAATACGCTCTAAAATATCATAGGGACCAATATATCATGGGACCAACTTGCCCCATCTATAAAATCGAACAGTCCCATGGATCGGTGCAACCTTCAGCCAAACCTTGTCCCCCACCTCAAACTCCAGGTCTCTTTACCTCTTATTGACGTATGAGGTGGTGCGTTCGTTTGCGGTCTTTAACCGCATCTGTATCATAAGCATCTATCCAATAGTGTGATGTCATACACCTTCGACCATACAGAGCGTCATAAGGTACCATACCGATAGTAGGCTGATAACTATTGCTGTATGAGAATTCGACTAATGACAAGTGCTGATCCGAGTGACCCCCAAAGTCTAACATACAGCTCATGAGCATGTGCTCGATGATCTGGATAACCCTCTCTGATTTCCCATCCATCTAAGGGTGATATAACATGTTCAGGTGGAGTTGCGTGCCCAGAGCCTTGTGAAAGGCACCCTAGAATCTCATGGTAAATCATAGATCCTAGTTAGATACGATGGAGTCTGGAAGCCCATGTAGTCAGATGATCTCCCGAATGTATAGATGGGCAAGCTTCTCAAGTGAGTCTGTCACTCGCATCGATAAAAAGTGTGCGCACTTGGTCAGGCAGTCGACTATAACCCAAATAGCATCATGTTGCGATCTAGTCAGAGGTAAACTAGTCAGAAAGTCCATTGTAATGTTGCCCCATTTCCTGACAGGAATCGGCAATGTCTGTAGAGTACCGGATGGTCTCTGATATTCTACCTTGATCCACTAACAAGTAGCACACTTCACCACATAGGTGGCAATATGTCTCTGCATCCCCGGCCACCAAAAGTGAGAACGAAGATCGTGGTACATCTTCTCACCTCCGGGGTGGATGCTCATCCAGCTCGATTGCGCCTCTTCCAAAATCTCATCTCGAATCGATGATTCGTCTGGTACATATAGGCGACTCCTGAAGTACAACAATCCCTGTTTGTATTCAAAGAATGGTATCAGTGCTCCTGCCTCTTCTCCAAAGAGTTTCCTCAAGTTTGTATCTCTGATCTCTGCCTCTCAGACTTTGGCCAACCAATCAGACTGGATGGTCAAAGTATAAACCTGAGCCTGCTCCCACTATTTCGACTGATGCCACAATGCTGTCAGATATGATTCCTCTGCCCTGGCCCCAGAATCTCCACCGTTGACAATTCTTGTGTACTTCCGGCTCAAAGCATCTACTACCAAGTTTCCCTTACCGGCGGTGTACTTGATAGTACAGTCATAATCCTTCATGTACTCGAGCCACCTCCACTGTCTCATGTTTAGATCCTTCTTTGTGAACAGATACTTCAAGCTCTTATGGTCGATGAAAATCTGGAACTTATGGCCGAGCAGATAATGCCTCCACTGTTTCAAAGGATAAATAACCGCAGCCAATTCTAGGTCATGTGTCGGATAATTATGCTCATGTGGTCATATTTTTCTCGATCCATAAGCAATCACATGCTATCCTTGCATCAACACACAACCAAGTCCCATTTTTGACACATCTGCGTAGATCACATATGGATGGGTCTGGTCTGGTAGGTTCAGAATTTGTGTATGTGTCAATAAATGCTTAAGCTCCTGAAAGCTATCTTCACATGCCTCAAACCAGATAAAAGCCTGACCCTTCTTGGTCAGTTGAGTGAGCAGGGCTGCCAATATAGAGAATCCTGGTACAAACCTGCGGTAATAACCGGCCAATTCCAGGAAACTCCATATATCCCTGACTGTCCATGGCTGCCTCCACTCCTGTACTGATTTGGTCTTCTCTGGGTCAACTGAAACAAAACTCCTTCTGATGATATGGCCTAGAAAAGATACTTCCCGCATCAAAAAATCACACTTTGAAAATTTAGTGTAAAGCTTGTTCTTCAAAAGTGTTTCCAATGCAATCCTCAGATGTTCCTCATGTGATTCCTCATCCGGAAAGTAGAAAAGAATGTCATCAATGAAGACTATCACAAAGGAATGTAGAAACGGTTTGAAAACTCGGTGCATCAAATCCATAAATGCAGCTGGTGCATTCATTAAATTAAATGACATAACAGTGTATTCGTAATGCCCATACCAAGTTTGAAAAGCTATTTGAGGAATATCTTCTTCCCTGACATGAAGCTGGAAGTACCCTAACCACAGGTCAATCTTTGAGAAAACTTTAGCTCCATTGAGCTGATCAAACAGATTATCGATCCTGGGTAATGGGTACTTGTTCTTAATAGTGATTGCATTCAACCGCCTGTAGTCGATGCAAAGTTAGGAAGTCCCATCCTTCTTCTTGATAAATAGAACTGGGGCTCCCCGTGGAGAAGTGCTTTGATGAATAAATCATAAAGCCAATAGCTCCTCGAGGTGTTTCTTTAGTTCCGTGAACTCCACTATCGGTATACGATACGGAGGAATGGAAATTAGAGTTGAACCCGGCTCTAATTGATTCTCAAATATGATTTTCCGCTCCGGTGGTATACCTGGCAACTCCTCAGGAAAGACTTGCGGGAAATAATGAACAATGGGGATTTTCTCCAACTCCATGCGGGTATCAGCGGAGTTAGGCTGATAATACTCCTCCTCGGTCATCACTGGAATCTGCTCCATCACTGAAAGTTCCATACTGCACTCGATGGTGAAACTGCCTCTCAGAATATATAGAGGTATAACCTCTCCAGAAACTAAGATGTGCTAGTTGGCACAATCAATCTGAACGTCATTCTTGTCCAGTCAGTCTATGCCAAGAATCACGTCATATGTGGGTGTATCTAATATCAACAAATCAGACTGAATCTTAAGGCTACCCAATGTTAATATACAGTCTTGAACTACCTCATTGGAAAATAAACACTGCGTCCCTACAGTTCAAATCATAAGTATATCATAGTGATAAAAGATGGGCAGATGCAGTGATGATTCGCATTTCTGAGATATGATAGAACTAGATGCGCCAGTATCACAAAGTGCATTAATAGAAACATTATTCAACAGTAGTGTACCTGCTAACGCTCCATCTTGAGCTATCCCGACCTGCTCCACCTAAAACACCCTTCCCGGATGGGGCTGCTGTGGAGCCTGTCCAATCTGCAGCATATGCTCTGAAGCTTTCAAGCCCCCCTGTGCAATACTGTATCCCTGAATAGCATTGGGCTGACCTTGTTGCTGTACCCTGGGCTGACCCCTCACATCCTGTGTAAGTACCGCTGGACAATCCTTGATCCAGTGGTCTGCTGACCCACACTTCAGGAAGTTGCCTGCTGTCCTATAGCACACCTTCCCCCAGTGATGCCTACTACACTCCTGAAAGATCGGTGTATATGCAATGATGGTCTTCCCATTGCTCTGATCAGGCTTGCCTGCCTTACTTGACCCTCTCAACTATCCCTTCTTCTGTTGGCCTGAAGATTTCCAGCCACTCTGGGCATGCGAAGGTGTAACCTTATCACCCAGCACCTCTGTCTCAATTAGAAGGGCCTTCTAAATGGCCTCATGATAGACAGTAATGTTGAATGCTACAATCAACTTCTTGATTTTTGGCCGCAGGCCCCGAATGAATCTCTTCGCCCTCTCACTCTCAGATGTGTTGTACTGAGATGTGTAACGAACAAGCTAACTAAACTCCAGCTTATAGTTGGTAACTGATCTGGTGCCCTGAGTGAACTGGTTGAACTCGACCTGCTTGCGGTCACAGATCGCATATCCCAACAACCTCTCGTGGTAAGAATGGGAAAATACGTCCCAAGTCATCCCCGGATCTGGATGTCCTATACCGACGTAATGTGCAGCTCTATCTCTGGCTATCCCCTGTGACCAGTTATATCCTGCGTCTCTCAGCTAGAAGGTAGCCAGAGAAACCATGTCCTCTGATGGTAATTGGAGCTTCAACAGAAGATGTTCCATGTTAGTGTACCAGCTCTCAGCTGCATCTGGCCCAGTCTTCCCAGAAACCTTAGGCGTGTTGAAGCACTGCAAACATTCCATCATGTGGACCTCATCATAACCATAGGTGCGCTCTACGTGTGCCCTCCGAATCTCTCGAATATCATCATCAGAATCAACATCATCCCTGTCCTGGTGACGATGCTGATGTAACTAGTCGCTGTTAACTCGGTGGCGACCGTGTGCAGAATGGACTTCTCCGATGCCCAAACGTGTCCTCCGAATGCGCGTGCACCCCTGATGCTCCTTATGAATCTCCTCGATGTCCTCAGGAATAGTGACGTGAGGGTAGTTCCTGGAACTGGTGATACTGGTCTCAGTGTCAGTAGGTGTTCCAAAATCTATCACCGCAATAAAATCACCATCACTCTCATGATCTGAGACTAAATAGCCCTGACCCCACACCCCATTCAGCACTGAGCAGATCTATCCAAGAACCTATACTAACTTCCCTCGCCCCTAGTATTGGGTCTTTGACCTTGAACGTAGTCCTGTCTAGGGATGTGGGTCCGGCGGTAGCTATTCTCAGGTTTGGCGTCGTGGCCTTCTCCCGGGGTTATCAATAATAGGGGATCTGTAGCAGCATCCTCGGGATGACTAAGTCTATAGCGACGAGTCCTAACCATCCTGAAATTCTCAACATAACAAATACTATAACAATTAACTCCAACAGAAACAAACAACAGTTTTTCTAATGGCTCTGTAGTGCAGATGATATGCATATTTATCCTAAGTAGAAAATTCAGAATTTTGGCAGCAATTCCTTTGCTTGCCTACTTTGAAAGTTCAGATAGTTCATCTCCTTTATGAATCAATCTAACGCGATTTTCGTTTAACCAACATTAAGCTATAGATTATGCTAATTATGTTTAGATAAGTTATCCAGCTCTTACCTAACGTTTCAAAACAGTTTATCTAATAGGTAGCTAATCTCTTACTTAAACTACCCCAAAACATTTGGTAAAACTCAGACTTCCTCATCTAAACATAACTAGTATAAGACCTGCTCTGATACCAAATTGTCACCACCACCCCCGTTCCTGGCACGGTGGAAGTCTCTTACAGAAGCAAAAGTGGGGGAAACCGGGTGGCGGTCGGTGACGCAGTTTCTCTTAAAAAGGTTTGCAGTTTAAAAACCCCTCCCTCAAAATTTTTCCTTTATTTTAATGTTTCTAACAGGTTTATAGTTTTTAAGACATCTTACTAGCCCTAATCCTGCACCTGAGACACGTTAGTGGTTTAATAGATCATCGCGCGCGCAGATATAATCGTGCAGAAATAGATACAGCAGAAGGAAGCCTAGCCTACTTCATTGGGCCAGAACTTCTTGAGTATAAATATACAGACCATAGTATAAAAAATAACAGCAAAACATATATTCTATCTATATGCAGTATACTCCTACAGAGCCAGAGTCCATAAAGTAGGAAAATACCTTGTAGCCTGAGTGGTAGGCACCATAGTCTACAATATTGTTGCTTCTGTTAAACATAAATAAGAGTTAAAGGTCAGACATATCAGATAACTAAACAGACAGATCACAGAGTGAGTTTGATGAGACTACCCCCAGACAAAATCAGAATACCACTAATAAAAGCGATCAAATACCTCAAAGAACAAAAATCAGAATACAATCACTGCGGGATCTACTCCGCAGGTCATTTCCCCAGATCTCCTAAAATATTAATAATGTGCGGGTGAGTCCTCGAAAGAACTCAGTAAGGCGGTAGGTACAGATAACAGATAAAATTTTAAAAACATTTTTAACTGCAAAAATGGTTAGTATGTAGTTGGTGGTGGCTCTTCATTAGGGACCACCACACTATTAAGCCTCTGCCTTCTGGTCTTCATCACGTTCCGCTCCATCTCCATATCTGGTTGGGTCGATCTGCACAATAGAAAAAACCTAAGAACCACGCCTGAGTTTTTCCTAATGAAGGGTCTTCCGATGCTTAAGTCAGTATATTTGGTAGAGAGAATGTGCCTAGACCTTGGGTAGAGTGAATAGTTACCTCAAATATTGGACTGATGTAGGCTTATATAGTCATGTCTAATAGGATGACAGATCTGTAATATTGTGATAGAAAGAGGCAGTTATGTGTCAGAGGACAGGTGGCAAAAGTGTCTAGTATGCAGGCCATCGAGTTGTAATGTGCTGAGGGCATATTCTCGGTTTGCGAGTATTGTGTGTTCGGCTATAATTACCCTTAGTCATTTTTAATGGGCCACTTTCCTGGGTTTCTGACTCAATCAATTTTGTGGGGTTTCTGGGTTTATAGGCCCATTTTGGGCCTTGGTGACTCGGTTTGGGCCTATCGGCTATCATGTCCCCCCACGAAGGATCTGTCGGACTAGAAGGACTCCAGGTTTTAAGGCATTAGAATAGGCCCCTTTTGAATCCCAGATGCAGGTGCATCCGACCATTTAAAATTTTAGGGCCTTAGAATTTCCCCCTTTTGAATCTCGGATGCAGGTGTATCCAGCCATTTGAAATTTTAACACCTTAAAATTGCCCCCTTTTGAATGTGCATCCGGCCATTTGAAAATTTGGGGCCTTAGAATTGCCCATTTTTTAATCCCGATTACAGGTGCATCCGGTCATTTGAAATTTTAGGGCCTTAGAATTGCCCCCTTTTAAATCCCGGATGCAGGTGCATCCGGTCATTTGAAATTTTAGGGCCTTAGAATTTCCCCCTTTTGAATTCTGGATACAGGTGCATCCGACCATTTGAAATTTTTGGGCCTTAGAATTGCCTCCTTTTGAATCCCGGATGCAGGTGCATCCAATCATTTGAAATTTTGGGGCCTTAGAATTACCCTATTTTGAATTTCGGATGTAAATGCATCCGGCCATTTGAAATTTTGGGGCCTTAGAATTGCCCCGTTTTGAATGTGCATCCGGTCATTTGAAATTTTAGGGCCTTAGAATTGCCCCCTTTTGAATTCCAGATGCAGGTGCATCCGATCATTTGAAATTGTAGGGTCTTAGAATTACCCCCTTTTGAATCCCGGATGCAGGGGCATCCGGTCATTTGAAATTATATTTTCTTCAGGCTATGGTGATTATAAAAGTCATTTTGAATGCTTGCCTTCGGGCATGCCAATTTATTACTGGCATGAATCTCAGTGTTACTTTTGTGATGGACGGTATAGATCGACTTTCTAGTGACGTTGCGTATTCCCAGACTCTCTATAAATCTTCTCCTATTGAGACTGAATCTTCACACTTCTTATTTTCGCTTGTCTAGCTCTTTCTTTTGCTCTCTTTGTTTTCTAATAACGGATCACCCTACTCTCCATCAGGCGGCTAGTTATTTCAAAGAACGGCGATGACGCGGTGGTGAGAGCAATTTATCGGATTTCATACGGCTGTTGGCTGAGGCTCCTGACTCTTATGACTTTCTGCCAGTGGAAGTTCTATTCTACCATCACAATAAAGCGGTGGTTGACAGATCGGCGGTGCTACCGGTGCCTTCGTACTCTCCGTGACCCATCATCTTTTTTAGGCCCATTCTTTGAGGTAAAGAAATGGCTTCTTTCTTTCCCCCATCCACTGTTCGTCGTTAAGATGAGTGCCTTCTAGAAGTCAAAGGCATCATGCCTGAAGGTTACTGGTCTGAAGTGGAGAACTTTAAAAGTAAGGCTACTCCGGAATTAGTCCTGGAGTGGCCTAAAATGTAATTTTTACCCCTATCTGTTCGGACCAGCGTTCCTAGTAATAAATGTAAGGTGTATAAGCCTGGGGTGGGGTGGATGGTTGTATTTAAGGCTCAGCTTGAGTGCGGGCTTCAGTTTCCTCCCCATCCCTTCCTTCGACAACTGGCCCGGTGCCATGGGGTAGCGGTTAACTAGTTTAGCCTGAACACCAATTTCCATAAAAATATCTATCTTACCCTTTGTGGGGCCTTCGGGATCTCTCTCATTCTACCTACCGTTTTGCAATACTACAAGGTGATGGTTAAAGCCCGAAACTGCTTTTACTACTTCAATGCTCGGGGGTCTTCAATAATAAAGTACAAACTCCCTTGGCAGTGTCCTTCCAGTCAGAAGGGCTGGCACATGGAATTCTTTTTCTTGCAGCCCGATCCTTCTTGGAAGCTTCAGACAGCCTGGAAGGTTGGGGATCTTCTGGATGTTAAGACTCCAGAGTGCCTCCTCAAGGATCCTATTTCTGAGGATAACTTTAATAATTTTAATGCCAGGCTTTGGCAATTGGTTAACTGGTTCGGCCAAGACCCCAGAGACCTATACCCAGTGCCAGTTCATTGGCGGCTGATTACCCAATGTGTGTTCATGTACCTTGGATTGATAAAGGGTGATCTGGTTGCGCTCGGGATTCGGGCTTGCCCTTCATTCATTCGGGACGTTGCCTTGGTTCGGTGTCTTCGTCGGGAGATTTTTCATGAGGCTTTCATCAAAGGTCATTGTTATTTCCTTAGTGTATATTGTGCCCTCTAATATTAACTCTAATTTATTATATCTTTTTTGCAGATATGAGTTTTTCAGATAATGATCATGTGGAGATCGATTTTGAGGGTGTCTTCAAGCACGTTGTTGATGGGACATCTGCTTCCACTCCCAACCCTGGACCTGAACCTGCTGGGAGAAAAAAGATTCTGAAAAGGAAAAAGGGTCCTACTTCTGGTGTTCCCAGAGGAATTGCTTCTAAAGACATAGTTGAAGGTTCTTTTGAGGCTGCTGAAGGGCTCAGTACTTCTGGTGGTGCGGGCTCTCCTCATCATATCTCAGGTGAACATGTGCTAAACATTCATGAGGGCGTCACGATAGACTCCGTCATGGATGAACTTGATGGCGAAAGAAGGAAGCTTGCCCGAGGGAAATACAAAATGTTTGTCCTGACCAGAGAGGCGCCTGATGATGTTCTCCCGATGGATTACGCGTTAGGTAAAAATAAACCAGCCCTGTTGCGCTCCCTTCCCTTTTGGCCTACTTTTCACAACTTAAATCATATATTCGGGAATGATCCGCTTCATTACTTGTCTGGATGCCATTTTTTTACTCTAGGTTCAGACTGGAGAGAAAGTCAGGAGTGGCGTCGCCAACAGAGGGATGCTCGGCTCCTTCATCGAGATGAAGATCTTATTCCTTGGGAACCAGGGTGGCTGGTTCACGAGGATCAAAGTTTGCTGGATGATGAAGAGGCTCGAACTATGGCTTTGGAAGTATGGAGGGGCATTACCACTGCCCGAACCATGAATGACCTCCAGACTCTATTTCTGGACCTGGACTTGGTGGCTTCGAGAGTTGTTGTTCAGGCTGCCCAGGTATTTTTCTGGAAACCTTCCAAGTTTGTATTTTCCCGTTGCCATGACATATATTAAGGTCTCCATTTGCAGATGCATTGTACAGCTGGTTGGATTAATCAGCTCGTTCGAGCTACCAGTACTATGCGGTCCGAGGCTGAGGTCAAAGTATCCAGAGCTTTTTCCGTAATTGCCAAGATGATCCAAAGGATCAATCTTTACGAGAAATTCCTGGGCCGGCGGAGCGGTCCGAATGAGTCCTTCAATGTCCCGAATGATGAGGTTCGGGAGGAATTGAAGCAGGTTGGTACCGAGGATGAGGTATCTTATTCCGAGTCTGATGGGGCTTTCTCCGGGGCACTGGCCTCCTGAATGAAAGAGTTTAGGGATGCTGAGGACACTGTCTACAAGCTCTAGGCTGTGATCAAGCTTCTCCAGAAGAAGGTGGATGATTCTGAAGTTGACTTTACCAACCTCAGTAATCATTTTAGTGAAGAGAAGAGAGAGCTTCAGGAGAAGATTGCTAGTCTGGAGGTAGTGGCTCAGAGGAGGGCTGAAAGGGCCTCCGGATTCAAGAAGCAAGTAATGGATGCAGCTATTGCTACTGCTGGGAAATTTCGCGAAGGTTTTTTCCTTGCCCGAAAGCAGGTGCTGGAGCGCTATCCAGATGTTGACCTTTCACGTCTTGACTCCAGGAAAATGTGTGTGGCACATCCTTCCTAGGTTGGGCCTGAGTTTTGGTTTCCCTCTGGGCCTTCTGATCCTATTACCGGACCTTCTGCATCTTCCCCTGAAGAGCCTCGAGCAGCTGAAGAGCCTTTAGACCCTAATCCCTCAAACTTGTAATTTTTATTCTACAGCCTCAGGCTATTTTCCTTTATAATAGCCTTCAGGTTTTTTATTTAATGAAATTTAGTATTTTGGACAAGTGCGTTTATAGAGGTTTGGTATAAAACCTACAACCTCTCTTTTGTTTTGTATTGGATCTTCGGAGGACTTTTACATAAAAAAATTATTAAGTGCTTCTGAATGGTATGATCATTCGAGCTCTATGCCTTCTTCATCCCAGAGTCTATAGACTCCTTTTCGATCTTCATGGATGACTTCAAAAGGTCCTTGCCATATCTGCCCGAATACTCCTCCTTTAGGCTTTCTTGAACCCATCTTGGTCTGTTTTAGTACAAGATCTCCAACCTTCATTTCTTTGGGCTTAACTTTGGAATTGCTAGCCTTGGCTGTTCTTTCTTGGAAATCTTTTCTTCTTAGTTCGGCCTGTTCTCTTCTGCCTTCGAGCATATCTAGATTGGTCCTTAGTCCTTTTTCATTTTCATCTTCTTTGAAGTGTTGAACCCGAAGGGAGGGATATG
>JBBYHH010450060.1:0-11433 GCA_038382905.1 Daphne laureola
CCGATTCTGTATATTATTTATTTTATTTATTTTACTCTGATCAGTTTATGATCAACGATCTGATACGACGGTTTTTCTGAGGGGATGTACACCCCTAGCTGGTATACCATGCTTCTGTTTTATTTCTAACCCCCGAGCATATGGGCTTCTCGCTCGGTCTCCAGGGGACCGTCATTCTATTCTGCTTCCATCCTAATCGAATGTGAAGATTCTGTATCTATTTTCTATGTCTTTATATATGTATGTATTATGGTCTTTGTTTGCAGGAATGTGGTCTGCGGGACATCGAAATATGATTGTGTTCATTGTGCACGGTGATGTATTAGATTAATCTGATAATATAAGAATTGTTCTGACTCTGTTTTGCAGGTTTCTATTCATAACATTGTCCCCCAAGACATTCGGTTATGAATCTGCTAGTTGCGTACTTAGTGCATAACTATCTGTATGATCTGTGCAGGAATCTATAGACTAACCATTTTCTGAAGGATTCTGTATACTAACACATTTTTGCAGGGGATGTATTTTAAACCGTTAACCTTACCTCAGCCTTTACTGAGTTCTTTCAGGAACTCACCCTTTTTCTGATAAATATATTTCAGGAGCTTCTGGTTCATGGCTTACAGGATAAATCTGCATAGTTGAGTAGTGCATTTAGCAGCAGCAACAGGGACCAGGGTTGATCCGGGTGCTCATGACGGTATGATCACTTGAGCGTAGTAGGTGTTCCATGTTCATAGGTTACAGGGTCTGTAGGAGTAGATTGCATCTGTACATGTAGCTCTGGAAACATTTAGGAAAAATGTTAATACGTTCAGTTACTTTGTGATTCGGTGTATGTTCACTTGAATCATCTGTGTTCTATTTTTTTGAAATTTTGGTTATTTGATCTATTATTCGGGGAGTGTTTACTCCTTTATGGTGTATCTGGTATTCGAGTTGAGCTCAAATTATGCTTTGCATGTATGGACTTCCTGGTATGCATGTGGAAATTTTTAAGTGCAGGATTTTAGATGAACCGGGATAACCTAAACCGATGGCGCATTTAGGATAAAGGTAAGATATATTATGGGACCAGGTTATGGATCACCCACCACACTGTGGCGCACGTTCTAAAGTCACCGCCCCGCATCGTCCGGCTTCCGCATTCTGAGGGGTGGTGACAAAGGAAGCCAATGCTTCGGGTTCAAGTATTCTTGTAATTGATGCTAATATTTCTACTTATGTATCTTGGGCATTAGATACTGGATGTGGATCTCACATTTTTTCAAATGTGCAGGATTTAAAGGAAAGTAGATTATTGGTGAAGGGAGAAATCGATCTTAGAGTTGGAAACAGAACAAGAGTTGCTGCTGTCGTGGTGGGATCATATTTTCCTTATGGATTTGTTTTAGAATTGGAGCAATGTTTTTATGTGCTTGCTATTACCAAAAAATTGATTTTTGTTTCTTGTTTGGATAAGAAGGGATATTCATTTATAATAAAGGACAATAGTTATTCTATCTATTTAAATATATCACTTTATTTCAATGCAAAAATGATTAATGGTTTTTATGTTCTAGACTTAAAAAATCCAATCTATGTTCTCCACAATAAGAAGATCAAGTGAAATGACTCAAACGATACATACTTGTGGCATTGTTGTCTAGGCCATATAAATGATAATCGCATTTCCAAATTACACTAAAGTAGATTCTTGGACTCTCTTGATATTAGATTAATGGAAACATGTGAATTTTATTTACTTGGAAAGATGAAAAAAAATGTTATCACTGAACACGGTGAGAGGGCGACTGAAGTACTTGAACTTATACACAGCAATGTGTGTGGGCCTATAAGTACACAAGCCAGAGGAGGGTATCAATACTTCATCACATTTACTGACAATTACAGTAGATATGAATATGTGTACCTAATGGCACACAAATCTGAATCTTTTGAAAAGTTCAAAAAGTTTTAGAATGAAGTACATAATCAACTTGGGAAAAGTATCAAGAAACTTTGATCGGATCGAGATGGTGAATACTTGTCTCAACAATTATTTGACCACCTCAAGGAATGTGGCATAGTGTCACAACTCACACCTCTTGAAACACCACAACTAAATGGTGTTTCTGAGAGGAGAAATCGGACATTGTTAAACATGGTATGATCAATGATGAGTCATGTTGATCTTCCACCATTCTTCTGGGGCTACACTCTTGAAACGACAACATTCCTACTTAACCGAGTTCCATCCAAAACTGTTCAAATGACACCATACGAAGTATGGAGTGAGCAAAGGCTCACGTTGTCATTTATGAGAATATCGATTTGTCAGGCTTATGTGAAGAAATAGTTCTCGGATAAGCCTGAAGAAAAATCTCCTAAACGTACTTTTGTTGGATACCCTAACGAGACTAAAGGGTATTACTTCTATGATTTGTTGGATGCAAAAGTGTTTATAGCACGAACTGGCCATTTCCTTGAAGGAGATCTCATATCTAAATGAAACAGTGGGAGGAACATAGAACTCAAAGAAGTTCAACAACAAGAGATTACAGAACATGAGGTTGAGCGGGAACGGGAACCATAAAGCATTCTGGATCAAACAACCGTTCCAGTAACACAAGAACTGCATAGAAGTGGTAGAGTACAAAATGAATCCGAGAGATACTATAGTTTGCTCGTGGATGAGCCTGGCGATGTGATTGTCATAGATGATGTTTTGTAACCCAAGAAATATCCCTTTTTAAAAGATAAGTATATTGACTCTTACAGAAAATGGGTTACAAAGTAAGAAAAACCTTTAAAGGGAATTAAAGAGAAAATGGTGATTCGTTGATTAGAACGAGTGAAACATAGTAGGGTTTCAAACATCTTAAGGAAGCATAATGACTTGAAACTTGGTTCTTTATATACATGACTTGACAGAGATGAAAGACCTCAAGTTGAACATAAAACAAAGGCCTAAAACTTTAAAACAGTCTGGTTACATCTTGAACAAGTTTTACTTGCAACCATTATTTAACTACAGCCAGAGTTTTTCCTAAAGGGTTAAAACTATACGCAAGGAAAAATGGTGGAGCCCTCTCACATCTCCATGGCCTAGTTGCCTTCCTTACACAGAAAGTGATGATCACCAACTACATTCCTTACCTGTATTTGTCATTCAATTCTTTAAATTACAGTAGTTCAGTAGAATGAGTATAGTGTTAGGTTAGATAATTTACAAGTAACCTTACCAAAATAAGGTGGTCTTGATCTGTAGAATCAGTAGAACTCCCTCTCCATAGGGTCTATGTCTGTAAGGGTTAGAAAATTATAAGCAAATGCACAATAGACAACATATTTAACAAACAATCACAGAACATGCAATTGGAAATTATCGAGCAATCAAGTTCTTTATTCTTACTTAAGCAATTCAGGGAAAGGAAATAATAGTCATTAATTCAGTGATCTCTTGATTAGAATTTGATTCCAATATTCATCATATCCCTTAATGAAGTCCTTTTATGAGTCTTAGAAAACCATTAAAATAGAACAGATGCAACAGAACATATAAAACATGCAAGCAGGCATGGTTTACTAACTTTACACATACAAATCATAAAGGTAAAATGTTAAATGATGCAATACATGAATGTCCTTGCTTGTGTTTGGAATCCCTGTATCCCCCTAGATCCTCAACCAAATCACATTTTCTACTGATCTAAGTATTTTGCATCTAAGATGAAGAAGAACACTTAGAAAAGTGCGTTCTAACCCTTACTAGCAGTTAATTTATTTCCAGTCAACAATCTTTCATCTCTTCATCTTTGTCTTCTTCTTTCTTAGTGTTTTTTTTCTTTTCTAGTCACATACTGGTTTGGAATAACAGTTATTAGTATAAGCATGGAACATGTTGAGAAGACAAGGTTGGTTTACAGCCTTGGGTGTAAACACGTAATGTCTCATTCTCTTCCAGCTGAGGGTTTTCTTCACTATTTCATCCCAATTCCTTCCCTAAATTTCCTCAATTTGTGCATTAGACTCCATCAAGTTGTTCATTGAGCAGAATCACGCCATATTATATCCTTGCACAAGTGACATTTATTTATTTACAAGATTCCCTAACCTTTTCAATATTGTGACCTCATTTCTTTAATTAAAATTGTGAGCACCAAAATTGAGGTCACAACATTCCTACCCCCTTCTTTTAGAATTTTTGGTTCTAAAAAAATCCTACTTCTTGTGTCTAGAAGTCAGGATATTTGGTTTGGATGTCTCTCTCTATTTCCCATGTGGCCTCTCTTTCACTGTGATTTTGGCACTGGACTTTAACCATAGGGATAGTTATGCTCCTCAGTGTTCTTATTTCCCTGGCTTAATGGGTCTTTCTTCATAGCTGAGTTTCTCATCTATCACCACTTCTGGGTTTGTAAGGGTCTGGCATGGTCCAGTTATGAACCTTTTCAGCATACTGATGTGGAATGCATTGTGTATTCTGGACATTTGTGGTGGTAATGCCAACCTGTAAGAAACTTTTCCAACTCTTTCCAAAATTTTGGAAGGACCAATATATTTGTGGTTGAGTTTCCCCCTTTTCCTGAATATGATAATCCCTTTAAATGGTGATACTCTCAACAAAACTTTTTCTCCCACTTGAAACTCTTCAGTTCTTCTCTTTTTGTCCACTAAGAGTTTGGTTCTTGAGTTGGTGGCTTTGATCCTTTCTTGAATTATTCTGACTTGAGAGGTAGTTCTGGCTATCAGTTCAGGTCCTACAGTTGCTTGATTCTCTGGGTTCATCCAACACATGGGGGTTTGACATTTTTTACCATAAAGGGCCTCAAAATGGGCCATGCTACTAATTCTTTGGTATCTATTGTTATAACTGAATTCTATGAGGGTTAAGTGTTCATCCCAATTTCCTCCCAAATCTAGAATGCATCCCCTTAGCAGATCTTCTAGTTGTTGTATAATTCTTTAAGTATGGCCATCATTTTGGGGGTGAAAAGCAGTACTCTGATGCAATTTAGTACCAAGAGCCTTTTGGAATGAATTCTAAAAAAATTCCAAGAATCTAGTATCTCTGTCAAAGATAATGGAGTTGGGGACTCCATGTAATCTGACTATTTCTTGTATGTAGATTTTGGCCAGTTTGTCAAGGGAATCTCTAATCTTAATAGGAATGAAATGTGCACATTTTTTTAGGTGATCTACTATTACCCATATAGTGTCCTTTTTGGCTTGGGTCTGTGGAAGTGAACTGAGTTGTAATTATCCCAAACAAATTAAGAAACAGGCACCAACCTTCTTCTTCGCTAGTTTCACCGGAACTCTTTTTCAGAGGCGATCACGGCGGAAATGCCGATTTTGTGGAGGTTTTGGCTCTAACTAGTGCGGAGGTGGCTGGGGAGTGTATTTTGACGGTAGAGGCAGTGAGAAAAGAGATGGAATCCGGTAGGTTGCATTTAAACGGTCTGGCTGGTTGTTGCTCCGTTCTTCACTGCTCGACCACCTCCAACAACGTGGGAGGGCTCGACGGACTCGTCTTGGCGTGGCAATGCTAATGACAATGATGTTTAATGGTGAGAACCTGAGAAGGGAGAAGCAGATGGGGATGGCCAAATTGCAAGAACTCATTCTCTGTTTTTTATTTTTTCCTTCTTTGTTATAGGCTCATCTTCTCTCCAAAATGGCACCAATTTATAGCCAAACTCAGTGTTGATTGATAGAGGATAGGAGATCTAATGATGAAGAAAGAATGATGAAAGGTGAAAGTTTCAAGAAATAATGAAGAGGTCCTCTAGGTTTGCTGCAACAAGCAAGCCAAACATGTTTGGATGTGTGTCTCACTCAAACATCATTTTATTTATTTAATAAATTAATTATTGCTTAATTAACTAATTTATCCTAAACACTAAAAATAAACCCACTTAATTAAATTCTAAGTTAACAAGATAAAAGATAAGAATTAAAAAAAGGACATAAAATATTAAAGAATATGCAATAAGGGAAAATAAACACCACAAGAATTAAAATCTATCGCATTCTAAAAATACTAGTTCGGACCATAGTTTTTACGGTTATTACAATAAGTGTCTCTCATGGATCATAGTACCTGTAGTCCTTCGACCTGAGGTTATGAAGATCTGATCATGTGAGTGACATGCTTTGATTCTATGCGCTATCTTTTTCTTGATTGAATGAGTGTGGTAGTTTTGGGTGTGTCACAACATCATGGAGTTGGATTGTCATGAACTGAGATGGGATTCATCACTTCCTGACCACGGGAGAGTATTCTCATGCGCAAGATTAAATTGTAACAAGGATGCAAGATCCGCGTCTCGGTTCAATCTGAGAGTATGAATGAAGTGACATATCATATACACCGTATGATCATATCGATGGGTGAAGTTCTGTCATGACGTCAACTTCCCTATTACTTGGGTGGTAGTGATTTGTTGCTAGATACTGCTCACTATCTGTAATTATGGATGAGAATTCATAATTATTGGCAACGTAATGGGAACCTATAGGGTCGCATGCTTGATGAGTGAACTTGAGAGTTATTTAGCTAACAACAGAAGTTTAGTGACTTAACTGTAAACTTTGTAAAATTTAGGTGTCAACTTTGTAAAATTTAGACAATTAAATAGTGTGAGCATTAGAGGCTAGGGACTAAATGTGTAATGAGCCCAAAATTTTGTCTCAGTGGAATCTCTCTCCCTGCTCCATGTGAATTGATCAGTCTCGTAATGCAATTAGCAATTGACTAATTAATTCTTAAGAACTCTGTTGAGAACAGAATACTGATACAACACACTACTGCTCCTTTTGGCTCTAGGGTTTGATCTCCAAGGGAATTGCTGCTAGCACAACAAGTGAGAGATCAAGAATTCTATGGTTGCTCATTATGGATACCGTAGAGGACAAGTACTATATCATCAGTGTCACACGGATAATCATCGCATGAGGTATATTTCTAAACACCTAATTTAATTTATTCGACAGTTGAACCTGATAGTGTTCTGTTTTATTTCCTTTATGTTCTGATTGTGATCTGGAAACCCCAACATGGAGAATCACCATCACAACAGACATGTGGACATCAGATTATCACAAGAATTGTTATATGGCAGCTACTGGCCAATTCATTGATAACATTCAGATAGTACAAAAGCTTATCATCAGGTATTTATTTGTTTTGTTTGTTTTATGCATGTTTCTTATAATTTGTATGTTAAATACTTTCATTGTAGATTTGAATATGTTGATGCTCCACATTCAAGACAAGTAATTGTGAAGCATTTGATGTCTTATTTGCTTGATTGGAATATCGATAGGAAGCTTTCTACAATTATTGTTGATAATTGTTCTGTGAATGATGGTGTTGTTGTGGATTTGGTTAATAAAATAAGTGAAGGTTGTTTGTTGTTGGATGGAACTCTTTTCCATATGAAATGTTGTGCACATATCTTGAATTTGATTATTAAGAGTGGTTTGGATATCATTGAGGAATCCATAGAAACAATTCAGGATAATGTTTTATTTTCGAATGATTCTACAAAAAGAACAGAGAAATTTGAGGAGTTGGCTCGTCAATTGAAAATTTCAACAACTACTAAGTTGATCATTGATTACAAAACTCGGTGGAATTCAACCTATTTGATGCTTGCATGTGCTATAAGCTATAGAAAGTTTTTTTAGCGATTTAAAAAAATCAAGGTTGGATTTAAAAGTAGCAATATCTCATTTTGAGTGGGATAGAGCTGCTTTGTTATGTGATAAGTTGAAGTTGTTTCACTTGGTTACTGAGAAGTTCTCTGGTACAAAATACCCTACAGTAAATTTGTATTTTTTAAGCATTTGAAAAATTAAACTGGCATTAAGAGGATGGGTTGTGGATCTAAATGATTTAATTTATGGGATGGAAAAAATATGTTTGTGAAGTATGAGAAATATTGGAAAGATGTACAACAAATTATAGGTGTTTCTATACTATTAGAGCCTAGGTACAAGAAGGTTTTATTGAGATATTACTTTGAGAGTTGTTTGGACAAGAGAGTTAATGAAGAATTTGAAAATGTTATAGCAATATGTTACAAGAGTATGAGAAGAATAAGTTTGAATCACTTGTTGCTACTACTTCTTATGTGAGAGGGTTGATGAAGATGGTCTTCTTAATGATGTTCCATTCGATTATGATAATTATGTTGTGATGAGTAGGAGGGGAAGAAGTGGAGGGTGGTCGGAGTTGGAACACTTCCTAGATTCGGATGTAGCTCAATGAGAAGATAAATTTAATATATTGAGTTGGTGGAAAATTAATGGTCCAACATTTCCCATATTGCGTTAGATTGCCAAAGATATTTATGCAATACCGGTTTCCACCGTTGCTTCTGAATCGGCCATTAGTATGGGTGGAAGATTGGTGAGTCCTCATCAGAACAAATTGAATCCAACCATGATAGAAGCACTTTCATGCACAGTAAATTAGTTGCAAGCAGAAAATAAGCGTGAATCATTTTTTAATCTAAATATCTTACAAATTCTTCAACTTATTGATTGATTGATTGCTTTTTTAATCTTAACATGTAGTTCTATTGGAGAAATTCCTATCATCTCCATAGATTTTCTTGGAAGACATTGTAGAAGATGGTGATGGAAAAAATGATAGTGAAAATGATGATTCGAATATGGCACACGTTTAGTAAGTAGTGATTTTCTTCTACTTTTACTCTTATTTTAATGAGATTTACTAATTTTATGACTTTAGTAATTTGTAGGTTCTTCATTGAAGGTCATCAACTTGTGATTTGAGTACTACTAGTTTATTGGTTGCTTTGAAGCATGGATATGGATTACTAGTTTTATGACTTTACTAATTTTATGACTTTGTATTTGGGTAAGTATGAAGAGTACTGATACATATGCATTAGTTTTTTATTGTTCTTCTTTTATTTTTTTCTCTTAATCTCCATAATAATCTATTGCAAATCAAATTTTAGTAAAATCTATATTTAACATTTAAATTTCTATTAGAAAAAAAATATATTTTATAAGTTAAATTTAAGCAGGTCGGGTCGACCCGTGGATACCCACTGAATATGCGGGACGGGTTATAGGTCAACCTATCAGCATGTGGGGGGTCATAGGTCAACCCGTAACTTGGCGGGTCAAGCCGGGTCACGGGGCGAGTCGGCCCGGTCTAATGCCCATCCTTATCTAGTATTATATATTATTACAGGAGTCTCTGACTCCTTCCTGGAAAACAAAAAAAGATGGCGCCTCCTAATGACGCCATGTCAGCGGGTTTTTTTCGGGTGCGTTTTGTTACTATCCGCTGATTGTGTGTTTCATCATCTAATTAGCACTAATTATGCAATAAATTCCATGATTAAGAATTACAGTTCTTAGGATTCCATAATACAATCAATCACAATCTGAAAATTAAGCTTAATTAGTGGAATAGAAAATTATGACCCCTATAAAATTCTTATCGAATGCCATGCCAGGACATGAATACAATGGCTTCAAGCAGTTCCAAAGGAAAAGAGTTGTCATTGTGAAGAACGATGATGAATCTGATCATGTTGCTGTTGATAGTTACGACTGCAACTATTTCTCACTGGACCAATATCTGTTACGTAGGATTGAGGCACTTGAGGAACGCTTCAAGAACCTCAACATGTCTTGTAAATATTTGCTTTTTGAAGCGCAGCAACTGAGAGAAGAAAATATGGTGCTACTTGAGCAGGTAAATGACACATTTGAAAAATTTGCATATCTTGATTGTATCTAATTATTTTCGAAAATATTTGATAGGTCATCGATAGGGACTGCATAATAGCAGACCTATCGTACTCCAACTTTGGGCTAGAATCTCCTTGGGTCTGCCTATTTCAGACTTTAACGTGAAGGCACCTTTGGTGTTCATGGAAGAAACAGACTAAAGAGGTTGAGCGATGGAGATGGATGCAGTATAGGCAATGAAGCGTACAACTTTTTCTCATTGTGGCATAATGAGAATTAAATAATCTTGTTCTTTTATTTTGAACTGTTATAAGCCCTTAATAAATGTATTTATTTCCTCATATTCCATTGATTTATTGCTGTAGTTTTGAACAACTAGATCAGTCATTAACAAATGGTGTATACTGATTGATTTTCACGACATGGAATAAAAAAAATGGCAAAAAATGAAAATAATAATAAAAAGGAATGTAATCAGTGGTGAAATAAAGCATATTTTCGGTGTATTAATACACATGCCATATATGTTTTTTTTTTACCAAAACTGAGAATTGCATAGGGTTTTCACAAGTATCTATCCATAAATATAAGGGGATCTCCCAAACATCAATCACCAACATCTCTATGTTTAGACTACTCTCGAAATCTCAAGTAGCCTTTTCCAAACTAAAAGTAATTCTCTTCTTTTCAATCTGTTGTTACAATTTATTCGTTACATATATTCAGCAGTTTTTTTTACAATTTATTTGTTACATTATTTTGGAAAAGTTATTTTACTTCCATTGTGTAGATGAAATCAATTGGAGTTGAGTACACATATTTGTTGGGAAACATTCAAGAGGCTATGGAACTTCCTACTCCTGCCTATATTATAAACATGAATGCGAAAGGTAGAACATACAAGGACAGGGTTAACGTAATTATTGATTCATCTAGCAAGGTTAAAATGTTTCAGGTGGACCAAGTGAGACGATTGTCTTATGAGGCTAATGAAGAAACTGCCAAAGAGGCAGTTGATGAATTGGTCGTGATGCATGAACTAAAAATTGAGGACTACAACACTGACTGGAAGAGGGCGTTGACTGGCCGATGTAAAGATCTAGAGAAGGTGAACAAACTTCTGGATGAAACTATCAGCAAGCTTAGTACGAAGGTGAGCAGGCTCAAAACAAAGCTAATTGGATGGAGCACACTCAGGGTTTTTAACTAGGAAGAACTGAAGAGCATGGAGGAAAATGGTCTGTGGGGTCAACGTAAGAGGAAGGGGAAGTTAATGTTGGATGAATTGTTTCTTGTTTAGTTTAGTTAAGATACTATGTTTTTCTTTTCAATAAGAATACCACATTAGTGGTATAGGATTTAGATGCATTATAATGTCCTCCTACGGATAGTTATATGTGATCAAAATCGTGTACTTGGGCTAAGATATTGTCCGCTTTGGGGTATCTTCCAATCCCTTCACGGTTTTGTTTCTACCTGGCACGCCCACCAGGTAAAACATGTCTTGAAAGGAAGGAGGGAACCATGCTATATATATAGTAAGTTCCTCCTTTAAGTCTTCCATGTGGGATGTAACATCCACCCCCCTTCAAGGGAGCCCAGCATCCTCGCTGGCACATGGACCCAGTCCAACCCCGGCTCTGATACTAAACTGATACAGACCGTGTACTTGGGCCAAGATATTCTCCACTTTGGGGTATCTTCCAACCCACT